>APFE030941800.1:41351-67290 GCA_000404065.3 Pinus taeda
ATCCCAATCCCGATCTCCTCGGTACTTAAACAAATTGCAAGTGTGAGGCTTCTAAACACCATTTCAGTTATAAATAGAAGCCATGGGCTGCACTAGAATGAAGGAATTCATTAGTAAGTTTATGTTGGAGGAATGCTTTTGAGACCATAAACTCTCACGAAGCTCTTTCTCCCTTCCTTGCTTACATTTGCTTGGTAGCTTCACCTAACTACTCCCTTGAGACACACAATGCCATCAAGTACCTAACAGAACACATGTGGCAGAAGATTGATTCTTTGGGCACATGCTCATCAATCTAAATAAGCATAAATGACATATATAATGGTGCTTTCCCTTCTTGGCCGACCACCAGAGAATGCAGTCGCGTCTAGATGCTTTAGTATGAGGCATAATCTCTTAGTGCAGCAGGCTCCAAGATCACCATAGAGAAGAGATCACACCTGCGTGTAGGAGGCTCTATCATTTGACTAAGAGGAGGCCTGCGTTGAGAAAGGAGGTTGGATCCTGTGTCGAGAAGGAGGTTGGACAACTGTAAAGAGGAGTGACTTGCCAGCAGTAGAGCGTGCGCTGTGTGGGTTGGCTTAGAAGCTGCATGGACTGAAGCTGCACATGATTGGAGGAGGCTTGATTGCTAAATCTGCCAGCTGGACCTGCGTCGAGGAGAAGGTGGCTTGATCGTTGGTGGAGTTCAATAGAGGCTTATGGTGAACATTGGCCCCTTGAAATTATCATTCAGATAATTATTTTTTTTTAATTGAAGTTTTATTTTTTCAAAGCTTTAATTAAAAAAAATTATGTGGATTTCTTTTAATTTGAGGGCTCCTTATTTTTTTAAGAAAGAAAGGGGGTGCATATTTTTTTAAGAGAATTTGGAGGATCTTTAAAAAAATAAAAAGATCTAGGGTTCCTTTAAATGAAATTTGAGGAATTATTATCATTCAGGGCAATTTTTTTGTGAAGGATATTCTTAGTCATCAGGGTATTTTTTCGAACATTCAAGGGCTGCTTAACTTGTTGAAGATTTTATTCATTCAATATGAATAATCAAATCACTAAATCTTATCTCAATGACAGTAATAATCTTGATGGTTCCAATTACACTAATTGGAAATTTAAGCTCCTGACTTTGCTTGAGGGACAAAATGCCTATGGCATTGCCACCGATGATGAGGTCAAGATGACTACTACAATTGGTGGATCAAATACAAAAATTCAATTCTCGGAGAAAAGGGACATGAAGGCAAAGGTTCTTCTCAAATTATTAGTCAAAGATTGCATCATCCCTCACATTCGGGATTTCAAGACAACGAATGACATATGGACAATTCTCAAAGAGATGTACAAGATCAAGAACACCAGTCAAACTTTGTACCTTAGGAAGAAGATTCTTTCAATCAAGATGGAAGAAAATGAGTCCGTTTCTTCATTTATATCCTGTATAAAGGATGCTAAAGATAAACTAACTGATATCGGTCAGACAGTGGTGAACGATGATCTGGTGACAATTACCATGAACGACATGACGAATGATTATCAGATGTTTATAATGGGATTGAATGCAAGAGAAAATCCTCCAGGCTTTGAAGAGCTCCCTAGGATTTTGCTACAAAAAGAGGAAAGGAGGTTGTCTCTCAAACCTAAAAATCTAGATCTTGCATTGGTGACAAAGTTCAAGCCGAAGGGGAAAGCAGTTGTTGATCACAGGAAAGGCAGTGCATCAAGAAAAAGGACACCACAAGTTATGACCTCGCATAAACATGACTATACTCCATAATTCTTTCATTGGGGTAAGACAGGCCATATTGCCAAATTTTGCCATAAGAAAAAGACAGATGGGGAGAGGTACAAGCAGAGAAGACATACAGGTCATACCTCCTCACATATGACAGGTAAAAATCAATGGTTTAGAAATTTTAGAGAATCGAACATTGGAGTAAAAGTATACCTTGTAGATAATAGAGGGTATGAGATCAAGGGACATGGAGATTTCCTTGTTACTTTTCCCAATGGAAAGATCAAGAATATATCCAATGTGTGGTATGTTCCTGGTATTAAGAAGAACTTGATATCTATATCAAAGATTACAGATCAAGATCTCAAGGTAGAATTCTTTAAATCTCATTGTATTATCAAAGACTTGTTGGATCAGATGAATCATATTGCTACAGTTATTCGTATAGGAGGACTTTATAAACTCGATGTGAAGAGTACACCACAGCAAGCATTGATTTCATAAGATAAGTCTGCTGAAAAATTGTGCCATCAACGACTTGGGCACATCAATTTTAGTGACCTTCTTCTGTTGCAGAACAAAGGTATGGTAGATGGTCTTCCTATTTTAAAAAAGTTGCATGTTGATTATGAAGCATGTGCATTTTGGTAAACAACATAGATATGAAATTCTTGCTACTAAAGATAGGAAATAGAGGGATATACTCGAACTTGTACACACTCATTTATGTGGCCCTATGTAGACAAGATCGTTAGGTGGGGCCTACTATTTTCTAATCTTTGTTGATGATTCTACAAGATTCACATGGGTGTATTTTCCCAGACAGAAGAGTCATGCCTTTCAGTATTTCAAGGAGTTTAGGAACATGATCGAGAAGCAGATAGGAAAGTTCATCAGGATTCTTCGATCAGATCAACACGGAGAATTCAAGAAAGGGGATTTCAACAAACACTATAAAGAGCATGGGATACAACATCAATTTACAACACCTTACACTCCTCATAAGAATGGAGTAGCTAAGAGGAAAAATAGAACACTAATGGCTTTTGGGCATAAGCTGTCAATACTATAGTATATTTGAGGAATAAAAGTCCCCCTAAAAGTTTTGATTATAAAACTTTGTTTGAAGCATTGTTTGGCTTCAAGCCTGTAGTAAGTAATCTTAGAGTATGTGGTTGTAAAGCCTTTGCACATGTTCCCAAAGAAAATAGGAAGTAGTTAGATTCAGAGGCCATTAAATGTACCTTCATTGGGTACTATAGTGAGTATAAGGCCTATAAAATGTTTGATCCTTCTATTCACAAGGTGTTTGTCAGTAGAGACATAGTATTCCATGAATAAGTTGATGATGGAAATCCTATTGAACATTATGAAGAATGGTATGTACCCTTACCTTTAGATGAGGATATTGAAACAGGAATTAGTCAGCAGTAGCGACAACAATAGCACCAGCAGCAACAACAACAACAACAATAGAAGCAACAAGATAAAGAGGAGGAAATTGAGTTCAGTCCACAAAGAGAAGAACAAATCAAAGTAGTTCAACCCCCACCGCTAAGCAGATCTAGTAGGCCGAAACAGTTACTAGCTCGATATAAGGATTGTGCACTCATGACTGATATGATAAACATTGCAGAACCTTCTAATTTTAATGAAGGTAGAAAGAGTTCTGAATGGAAGGAAGCAATGAAGGACGAATATGAATCTACTATTAAGAACAATACTTGGGATCTAGTAAAACTTCCTTATGATAAATAACCCATAGGTTGCAAATGGTTATTTAAGATGACATTTAAAGTAGATGGGTCTATTGATAAGCATAAAGCAAGGTTGGTTGCAAAGGGGTATTCCCGGAAAGAAGGTATTGATTTTGAGGAAACATTTTCCCCTTTTACAAAATTAAATACTATTAGATTGAGTATTGCTTTAGGCACTAAGTGTCATTGAAAAACACATCAATTAGATGTTAAATCAACTTTCTTAAATGATGATTTAAAAGAAGAAGTATACTTAGTGCACGCTGAGTAGTTTGTTAAGAAGGGAGAAGAGCACTTAGGATGTAGATTAAAGAAAGCTTTATATGGTTTAAAGCAGGCTCCTAGATCCTGGTACGAAAAAACTGATTCATTTTTCCTCATGCATGGTTATACACAGAGCAGAAATGATCCTAATTTGTATACTGTGTTTAATGATGAGGGACAGATAGTGTTGATTTAATTATATGTATATTATTTGATCATGACAGGGAGTGCAAATAATCTCATTGAGGAAATCAAGCAGTAGTTATCACAGAAATTTGAGATGAAGCACCTCGGAGAGATGCATTACTGTTTGGGTATGGAAGTTTGGAGAGATTGAAGCCAAACTTTCTTGTCCTAGGGTAAGTATGCTAAGAGTTTGTTGACTAAATTCAAAATGGATGAATGCAAGGCTGCATTTGTGCCTTTATAGCAAAACAATCAACTTCAAGTGGATGATGGTTCGAAATATGTAGATGCAACATTGTATAGACAGTTGGTTGCTAGTCTTATCTATTTGACTACAATGAGACTAGATCTAGCTTATGCAGTGAGTGTTTTGAGTCGGTTCATGACTTGATCTCATGAGAACCATTGGATTGCAGTGAAAGGAGTACTGAGGTATCTGCAAGGACCTTCAGACTTTGGTATTTTATACTATGACTCATTTGAAGTTAGTTTTATAGGTTATACAGACTCTGATTGGGCGGGAAATTTAGATGTTAGAAGATCAATTATAGGTTACGCCTTTAGCCTTCGGTCTGGGGTCATCTCTTGGTGCAGCAAGAAGTATCATATTGTAGTCTTATCCTCAAAAGAAGTAGAATATCAAGCTATGTGTGCAACAGCATGTGCGACAGTTTGGTTGCGTAGACTTCTCCAAGATGCAGGAGAAGAACAAACATAAGCTACGGTTATCAATTGTGATAATCAAAGTTCCATCAAACTGGCCTACAATCCTATGTTTCATAAAAATACTAAACACATAGACACTCAATTTCATTTTTCAGGGAAAAGGTGTAGTCCAAAGAGATTTTTGTTGAATATTGTAATTCTTGTGATAATATGGCTGATATATTTACTAAGCCTCTGGGAAGACTGAAGTTTGAGTTGTTTAGGGACACATTAGGTGTGTTTAATAACCCATTCTCCATTAAGGTGGAGTGTTAGAATTAATGGAGATTAGGTGATTATTGTTACATAGTTATGATTGTGCTTTTATTCGTCATTCAGTTCCTATCATTCAAGGATTTGATTTACTATCCCTAACAATGTGTATCTATTTATTATTGGGGTTTAATGTGAATTCTAAGAGGCGTATTTTCTTGTAAGAGATCCTACTGATCCGCACCTGTGACCCCCTCTTGTGTTGTTTGCCAATTCATGTCTTCCATATGCAACTGTTAACATGGGAGGTAGAAGTATATGACCAAAGTAAAAAAGGTAATTTCTTTCATTGTTTTGTGAGACTCTCTCCTCCTTGTGCATCATTTGGTGAGACTCCCTCCTTACTCAAGATTTGGTGAAGGGCTGCTTTATGAGAGACAAAAAAATAGAAAGTCTTATGAAAGAAAATAAGAAAGTAGGTAAAAGATTATCTTCAATAACATATTTCCATGTACCTAGTGATCTTCACAAAATACTCACTTGTGTGTCAATAAATGATGTAAATTAATATTGGAAGATCCAAAAATCAATGGTTGAATTAGGCCTTCTCCTATTATTTAGAGATAAATGGATTGGCATTACATAGTTATGAATGACTACATTATCTATTAGTTATAGTATGACATATAAATTTTGGTTTTTAGTGTGTCACTTCTGTAAGACATATACCTATAAATCCCCATTTCTTGTTATCTAATTTAGAGTCCCTATAACAAAATCTATAAGTTTGCCAGATAAGAGAACTCACAAAATCATTTTGAATATATAGTTATGTACTATCTAATGTAGTTTTTGTGATCCAAGGAGAACTTACATATAAATATAAAATTATATATATATATATATATATATATATATATATATATATATATATCTATATATATATATATATTATCATATTCTATATTATATATATATATATATATATATATTATAAATATATATATAGATAATGATTCACACACTTCGATTTTTTGAGAAATTTCTTACTTTCTCCATCCAAGCGAAATTGTGGCCTTGGTAGAGAATACACACACACACACATATATAGGTGTTCTATAGTGTGTGTGTGCGTTCTCTACCAAGGCAACAATTTTGTTTGGATTGAGAAATTTTCGTCTGAATCTAGTAATAAATTTCTTAAGAAATCTAATCTTGTGAGTGTTGAATAATTATATTGATGCTTGAAATGGATTCAACACCATCAAAAACTTAAGACAGTCCGAAAATCCTGAAAATTTTCAACTATAACATAGATTTCCGAAAAAATATATTAGATTTTCTCAAAATCCTACAAAAATTTCCATCATTTTCTAAACAAAATTATAACGTATATATAAATAAATATATACATATTATTATGAATATTTTACAATAAAATTGCATTTTTGACATAATTTTCCAAATTATACACCTATTGTATATATAATTTTCCAGCATTAATTTTCTCACCCAATACTTATTTTTACATGAAAATTTATGCCATTTTTTTCCTTCTTATATATACTAATAAAAATTTTGATGAAAACACAAAAATAAATATAACGGAAACATCTTTGAAAGAAATGCCTTCGCGAACTTCAAGAAAATAAGCACACTCAACACATCGGTTAAAGAAATTTAAATTTAAATTTAAATGGAAAATTTTGCATATACAAAATTTGAATATGAATGTTATTCTCTGAAGCTCTCTGATGTTTTGTACCTGAAGAAAAGTCATTGGAATTGTTAACTACATGGTATCTAGTTAATTTTTTCGTTGATGATTTTCAAGATCTATCCTCCAATATTTGGTTGGTAAAAGGCCATTTTATGGATGGATTATTATGTTCAATATTCGATATAATGAACTATGCTTTTTTTTCGGAGATATTGTCCAGATTAGGTTCAATTTATATAAGATGACATTTTCAAGGCTATTCGGTAGCTTTGTTGAGATATTCCAAATGATTTATTAGCGAATCTTTATTTTACATTAATTGATTAAAAATATATATTTTTATTTTTTTTTTAAATTTCCACACAAATATATTTTGAATAATCAAATTAGTTTTATAAATATCTTTTTTAAATTATGAGGTAATTAAATATATGTGAATCGTCTAGACAAAATCGTTATTAGAAATGGCGAATAATAAAATATAAACTTTTACTTATATTTTATACCTATTTAAGTTGTTCTCAAGGAGTGGATATGCACTCACGATATATATGTTTGATTTTTCCATATAGAGGAAAGGAAATATATATAGTGAATGTATATTCACTTCCGAAGCATGTTGGAGTGATGCACAGCTAGATTAAACAAACAAGATAACACAGTAGAAAAAATCATGCACAAAAAACATAGCTTTTAACGTGGTTCACCCAACCAATGCTACGTCCACCAAACATAGGCATTGGCAATTTATTAATAAAAAACAGGAGATTATATCAAGAAATCCTCACAAAACTCTCACACACTCTTAGCCAACATCCGAATGATCAGTGCAAGCTTACATTGGTGTCTCGTGCAAGTTGTGCATTCAACTCCATATCTTTGATCTAGGAGAGGTACTAATTATGAAATTGAATTCTAGTTTGCAAATGATTTTTAACCAATAAGTTTATTTGTTTGCTAGTACTTCCTTACACAAGGAATTTATTCGAGCCCTGGCTATGGAATGCAAAGTAAGTCTTCAAATCCAATCTCCTCAATCCAGAAATGGTATATCTCCCTTTGGTTCTTCTAATATAGCCTCTACCTCATCCCCCACAACTCAAAATACCCCCCGGTGTACATTTCATAATACCAACCCACATGCTTTTGCAAATTGTAAAGTACTAAAAAATATACGCCCTAACAAGACTCTTATTATAGGGTTTGAGCAACCAAATGCCACTACCCCACTTGTAGTTGTTTCTCTCAACAACCCTACTGAAGTTGTCCCCTCTCCAACGCTCATGACTATTATGCAACAAACATCTCTATTTCACCTATGCTTACCAATAATTTTCAAATCAAACATGATTTGGCCATTCTTAGTCTCGACAATGGGAGTCAAAAGAATCTTGTGGCATAGGACTTGGTTCAACGCCCTTTCCTTCCCACCACTCCACACCCACACCGTTATCAGCTGAGTTGGGTGCGAAATGATGGTCCTCATCTTACCATCTCCCAACCATCTGTTCGAACCTTTTCTATTATTCCTTTCAACAATATTGTGGTATTTGATGTTTCCCCTCTCGATCATGTTGATTTGTTTCTGGGAATTTCGTACCAACGAGCCCAACATCATGTTTAGTCATGCTAATCATCACCAACATAACTTGCATCACGATGGTCTCACCTATGTGCTCACATCTTCAGCTAGAACATCAACCTAACCTTCTACTGGAAAAGATCCATTATGAGATTCAATTTAAACCAATTTGTTTCTTTGTGCTTACATCATCCTATCAAGCTTGACAACCTCACCAATCTAGTCCCTCTTGCAGTGGCTCCTATACTCCAAGAATTCGTAGATGTCTTCACCCAACGCACAGAGCTACCTCCAACATGCTCTGTTGAACATAAAATCAATCTTATTCCTGGTGCTTCCTTATCCAATACCTCATTTTATTGCCTTGCTCCTTAATAGGACACTAAGATAGAACGCCAAATTGAAAAATTTTTGACTTCCAGTCATATTAAACCTTCATCCTTGCCATGTGCCTCTCCAGCTTTTATTATTTACAAAACATATACTTTTGAATGACGCGTTGTGACAGACTACCGGGCCATTAATAAAACCACTGTTAAAAATCACTACCACCTACTCCACATTGAGGATTTGTTAGACCACTTACATGGGGCTTGTTTGCATGTCATTTGATTGCATGCTACCATTAATTTCACATGCGTACATGTGACGCATGGAAAAATTCTTTCAAAGCAAAGTTTGGGCTATTTGAATTGTTGGTCATGCCATTCGAACTGACCATCGCACGAGCCACCTTTATAAGGTTCATTAATGATATTTTGAGGGCACACTTGGTTAAGTTTGTGGTCATTTACCTTGATGATATTTTGGTATTTAATAAATCTTGGGAAGACCATCTTCATGATGTTTGCAACATACTTCAGTTATTGCGAACACATAAACTTCAGGCCAAAGTGAAGGAATCCTATTTTGGAAAAACATCAATTCAATATTTCGACTTATTATTGACAACATAGGAGTTCACCTAGGTCCCTCTTAGGTAAGGGCTTTTCCATAATGGCCAACACCTTCCAATGTGCATGATGTCAAGAGCTTCATGGGGGGTATTAATTTATACAGAAAATATGTTTCTCATTTAGCACAATTGGCTCCCCCTTTGCACCAGTTGTCATATCATGCAAAGTTTGTTTGGGATGTTGAATTTGATCGACAGTTTTCTCAACTCAAGAATGCGTTATGCTCGACCTTGTTTTTCGTTTTCTAGATATTAATCAACCATTTGAAATGGAAATTGATGCCTCTCAATTCACCATTGGGGTTGTTCTTAAACAAGGAGGCCACCCTATGGCATACCATATTGAGGCACTTGTAGATGCTAAGCTCATCTACAACACATATGACAAGGAATTCTACAGTTTAGTGTGAGATTTGAAGTAGTGGCACCATTTTATTCTTGGCAAATTGACCATCCTCCATACAGATCATCATCCGCTAATCTTGATCAACTTACAACACAATATTCAAGAGAAAAACCATCTAATGTGGGCTTCTTACATTCAACAATTCCATTTGGTGATTAAATTTAAGAAGAGGACAACAAATAAAATGGGTAATTTGTTAAGTTAACCACCTACTCAGGTCCTAAACATTCAAGAGGTGTGTTGTGCTGCATATGATGCCTGGAAAGATATGTATGCCACAAATTTGGTCTTTGGGGAGATATAGGAAGCTCTGCAACAAGCTATAATCATCAACCAAACTCCCTTTCTTGATTATACCATTTGCGATGGTTGGTTATATAAAATTAACCAACTATGTGTGCGAGAATCTGATGATCATCTCCTTCTCATCTGTGAAGCACATGCCTCTTCATGCAGAGGGAATTTTGTCACAGGTAAGACCATTCTAAATCTTTAACACCACTTCTATTGGCATGCCTTACCCAATAAACTAGAAAAATTCATTGTCTCATGTTCTCTCTGTTAAAAAAGTAAGCCCTCAAACCATAATCATGGTTTGTATCAGCCATTAACAATTCCCTTTGGTCGTTTGGAATCCATTTCCGTGGACTTTTGAAGTGGTCTTCTTACTACAGTCTGCAAACCTGATGCTATTTGGGTAGTGGTATATCATTTCTCGAAGACGGCTATCTTTCTTCTTTGTCATAAAACTACCTTTACTCCTTAAACCACGCATCTCTTCTTCCAACATGTTTGGCCATAATTTGGTTTTCCAGGTAGCATTATTTCTGATTGTCACTCTTTTGGTGTACTCTTTGGTCTTTCTTCGACACATTTTAACATACTTTTTATCACTATAATATTAAATTAAATTAATATTTTAAAAATAATAAAAGTTTAAATATAGTTCATAAAAATATTTTTATTTTATTTTTTAAAACATCATAAATTTTATTTGACATTTTATTTATATATTTGAAATATATTTGTAAGAAATACTCAGATCTAGCTTTATAGAGATATACTTTATTTCTACTTTTATTTTTATTTCGAACTCAACAACCAGCACAAGCAATTATAAGTGAAACTTTTTCTCAAGGCTCACACTACTTCAATCAATATTTGAGCTACACCTTACCATTTATAGAGATATCTTATTAAACAAATCAAAAAATATAATTAATAATCCTAGGTTAATTATCTTCTAAACGTTGACTATAATTATAGTAAGTTAATGGTAAGTTTTGAAGATGTCGTCAAATTGTTAGACGAGGAAGTTTCACAAGTCTGGTAGTTTATCCTGAATAAGATTATGTACGGTTTCAAAATAAAATCATAACATCCTTAATTTGTACGGTTTCACATTCCTCGATAGTGAAATTTGTAGAAAATTCTGGTGGAGGTAAAGGTGGAAAGAAGTCTAACGACAGATTGGATGTGTCAAAGTAGTCACTGTCGACGCTCAGCAGGAGGTTTTTAATGAGTTGATCAGAGTGATGGTCTGTAACCGATTCTTCAAGGGGTCTAACGGCTGCTGGCCTGATTAGGGAACCAGAGTTCATTTCAGCTCCCTTTCTATTTGAAACTATCTCCTTCACGTTATCAAAACATATGGTTTTATCAAGCACATGCCTTTTGCACATATGAGTCTTCCAGTAATTCTTGATCTCATTATCAGTACGTCCTGGTAATCGTCCTGCTATTAGTGACCAGCTGCAAACACACAATAAATTTAGTGCTGATATTATCTGCCATGGTTATTATCATATGTCTAATTACCATGCCTTCTGATACCATATGAGTAAGTTTGCACTTTATTATTAGTTCGGTATAAGTATTCTATGTGTTTGCTAATTAGCCATATAGTCAACTAATGAAAAACTGTTTTATGCTATATTGATGAATAGTTCACCGATTGAAACCAGTTTCGACATGTTTAAAAAATTGACACAAATCTTGCATTCTATTTTTACCATATGAGGTGGGGATCGGTTTTATTATTTTATGATGTAAAAAGTAAAATTAATATAACTTTCGAGGTCAAAGAGGAAAGTAAAAGTAATTGTGTTTGGTCATGTCTAAAATCTTTTAAAAAACAATTAATATAAAAAGGATACACGGAGAAGTGTTATATATATTATATATATATATATATATATATATATATATATATATATATATTTTAATAAATTTTTAAAGTATTTTTTAATAATAAGAAAGGATAAATTATAATATGTTTATTATGATAATGATTGCTTATTAATGTTTCTTAAAACTAAATGGGTCTTACTGAAATTTATTTAAAGTTTTATGTTTATAGTTAAAAAAATTTAAAAGATTTAGTAGAAGATCACCGTAATATAGTTTTGTTAAGCATTAAAGGAAGCATTTCATGTTAACTATGGTTAACTACACTTTTGTTGAGTTGAAAGGTTAATAAGATTGGTGATGTAAAAAAAAATTGAAATTTACATTGAAGGTGCGTAGAAAATGAATAATTTAAGAGATAATTTTTTTATTTTCAACCCTTCTTTTGTTGATAGACTCTTTCAATCGAGGAATTTTCGGGAATTGCACAATTCCTAGTTTCACTACATAGCTAATTGAAATTTTTTCTTACATTAGCAATGATTATTTTCTTCTTTACACTAGCCAATGCTTGGGTTGATCTCCTGATAATAATCACAGTTTACTTTTTCTCTCTCACTTTGTTCCCCCATAATTTCTCCTTCAATTTTGACGTAATAATATTTTTAATAGTACCCTTATTGTGAGAAATAATATTATCCTTTATCCTCCAATGATGTAGCCATTATTGGGCATCCATATGCCATTCCCACCTGAACTACAGATGGTGATTTTCCTTAGAGTTAGAAAAAATTTAAGAAACCCATTTTCTTCCATGTTTTCTAGCCTATTCTTATACATAGGTTACCTATTAATAACCATGCTTTCAATGGGTGAAATACTTACTTAAATGAGAAAGATATGACATGGTGTATTACCTTTAATTTAGAGATTTTATTTGAAGAATTTCTTTTGGATATGTTGTATCTTCCTCATGAATTTTTAGAGATACTTTAACTTCATGCTTCTTTTCCATTTAACATAATTAGGACTATGAAAATATCAAAAGGATTTTATTTTTATCACATATCTAAAAATTTGTTAAGTTGCAATTGTTTTCAAATCCATAATATGCTTTCCATCATCAACTATATAACTCTAACTTATCTGGTGATGGATGTCATTTCACAAATACTTGTATGGAGAAACTTCCTTAATGCTCTAAGTTTCTATAGTATAGATGCATGTTACAATGAGCCTAGAGGGATCAAATCTTTTCAGGTGCAAGGTGCAAACTTAAACTTATTTTGTTTAGTTGGTATTTGAAATATACATATATTTTTTTTCAAAACAATGTCTAGTATATATATATATTATATATATATTATATATATATATATATATATATATATATATATATATATATATATGATATTAAGGATATGTTATCTAACATGTGAATTGAGACATTTTATCTATGGATTACATTGTCTACATTAATTACTTCTTTTGTTATTAACATATTTTTATGTATACATCAATATTATTTAATCCTACACATTAAAATAATTTATTGATGACCCACATTGAATTTTTTTATTATTATGAATATTTTTAAATGTGACACACCATTTTTTGTTGAAAATAGCAACAAGAAATGTTAAAAAGAGAATTTAGAAATTCCAATTTAATTTTTCCTTTAATTAAATTGTAATTTATTTCTCATAGCAACTTGAAAATAGTTAATTAATTTTAATTAACTTAATTAGCTTAGGAATTTTGAGTTGGAAGTCTTTTTGAAGTCATGTATATGTTCTCCCTATATTATTGGGGTCCAGGATGAGTTAAGTATGACTTTTAATTATTAACTGAGTTTATTGATTTAAGTCCAATTAAATTAATTCCAAACTGTTTGAGGAACTAATAGTGAGTTAAGAGTGAGTTCATGCATTAGTGAAAGTCAGTTCATGTATTTGTGCACTCAACTAGTGCTACTTGATTTAACTGAATATTCCCTCATCAGAAACACATGCATTTCGATTATGAGAAATACCCACTCAACTAGTGCTACTTGATTTAACTGAATATTCCCTCATCAGAAACACATGCATTTCGATTATGAGAAATACCCAGTTGACACTAGAGTGGGACAATGTACTATGCATTTTAATTTTTTCTTGAGTTGCAGTGATAGTGCATGCATTCACGAACTAAGGAATTTCCCTTTAAATATAGGCTATTTCTCTTGGAATTGTGCAAAGAATTAGAAGCTTGGTGGCTTGGAAATTTAGCTAAGTATTGGCCAAACAAAGTCATCAAGCAGAGGATAGGAAATACTTGTGCAGGTTAAGCTCAAGGTTGAGCAAAGTATATTGCATTCATCTAAATTCTTTGACCAAGGGTGCAAGGAAAGGCGGAGCTTGTAGAGTAGAGAAGAGGCCTGGATTTGGCTTGAGCTTGCTTGTGAGCTAGGAGAATTATTTTACTGAGTGTTGGGATTGTCCTTGTGAGAACAAGCATTGTAATCTCATCTTGATTTTCCAGATTAATGCAATACACATAGTGGGGTTTTGAGTTGTGGCTTTCCCTGAATACTTATTGTGTTATGTGCCATTGAAGTTCTTCCTCTTGCCTATTATTGTTTTGCTTGACCTTTTTGTGTTTCCACTGTAAAGAGTAGAATTAGATTCTCGTCTCTTGTTTTAGTAGACTACATGAGCTTGTGAATCTTCAATAAATCGACAATTTTATATTAAGAATCTAATGAATTACACGTCCTCCTTTTATTATTATTGTTCGGAAGGAATTGATATTTTTTATTTTATTCTTTAACTTTCAATTACTTTTTTAATTTATTCATTGAATATTTTATTCTATACAGTGTTAAAATATTTTTGATGAATTCATGAAGCAGTTAAGCCAACGTAATACATATACAAGTCAAGTTAAGCAGAATTGATCAACATTTTCTTTCTATATATAGATATAGATAGAATATTTTGTTTTTATTTTACAAGGGACACATGTCAACTCCACAACTACCAAATGACACATCTAAAAAGAATGTTCTTCTCTCTATATACAATACAAAAATTAAAAGAACATTTAGCAAGTTCAAAAATAATAGGTACATAATAAAAACATGTAATGGATGACATACCTCAAAGTTTTTATTATTGTTAAGTTATTGCTAGATTACCAATAATTTAGAAGTAATACTGGAAATTGAATATCTTTCAAATAACAATCTCATTACTTATCAAATTAATGCAAGTATATTAGCAAATATACTAATTGTATCGTAAATTTTCTAGGTTTTAAAGGTTTTGGGGGCATATTTCCTTTATCTGGTAGGAATTTGTTGGAATTGAAAGTATAATCTGTGTAATACACAGTCAAAGTTCCAAAAATGATTTTCATGAGTCGAATCTATTTATGCATTCAAAAATGTATTTTAAATAATAAGAAAAACACTATCTCACCTTACTTTGACCAAAAACTCCAAAAATTATAATATTAAACAAAGCCAAGATATAAAATTTTGAATTTTTTGTCTATTGTTTTTTTCTTTGTAAGAAAGAAAAAGGCTTAATATTACCAAAAATAATTTACATAAATTACAAGTTGTGGTAAATTGAAGAGACTAGTGTTGAGACGAAGAGATGTCTGCAGAGTGTTAAATCTAGTCTTAAATGAACTAGAGAAGGATTGTATAACCTTGGAAGGTAAACTAGATAGTCACTTAGAGATAGCAGAAAACAGTTTAAAAAAAAAATGAATATAGGTGATAAAAAAATGCGTCCTCTCATTTGACTAGAAAAACTTAAACAACTATGTAAATTGAAGGAAGAGAAAAGCATATGGTGCTTCAAGAGATTCTTGGTCATGCTATTTTTTTTGCACTAGATCATCCCGAGGCTCGCGTTTCTTGCTTTTCTCCTACTCTAAAATGTCGAAGTATGTAAAAGGATTGTCTTATACTTCTAGCAACCAAGGAGGACGCTCTAATTCCATGACATAGCCATAAGAACTTGCACGTTGTTGGGGGATTCACATTTGAAGACATAGGTAGTGTTTTAGAAGGCCTTGGTTGATTGTCGTCTTAAGTTTCAAGCTTCTTATATCTTTAGTTTTAGTCTTATCAGAAGGGGGGTGACAAAACACTTAAGGGCGGGATGAGGAGGAGAGCCAAACTAGTGTGACAAGTCCATATCGACCGAACATTCCTCAGTACTAGTGGATTTTGGAGTCAGAGAGACAAGAGGGAACTCAATAACAATTGATTCGGAGATATTTCACAATGTGAGATGATTACTTTAGAATTGAATGCTTCGATGCCGACCTCTACCATTGGGCATTATGCTCCTCTATTTTTTTTATTTTCTAGAGGTGGCATTCAAATAAGTTTCTCCCCAGGGTCCATCACCCAAGTACCCTTGCTCCTTTGCCTCCATTGCAGCTACCAAAAGATGGATGTTAGCTGACATATCCTGGTCAAACAACTCCTCATCTTGTCCATGCAAGGGAGGGAGGGGTGTATGCTCTAGTCCTCCGCATGTACACTTGGCTCTTTTATGTTCCCTTACCATTTCGGTCTACCTAATGCAATGATGCTTTGAGTGATGGTGTTTCAAAATGTTGAAGCTGTAAATGATGCCCCTCTATTCAAAGCTTGTCACTTACAAGAAAACAAGGTGGGAAGGAAAGTGAAGAAGAATAAATCTTAATGCAACAACATTCAACCCAATAATGTCATTGTATTTTAGTAGACATAGGGGTATTGTGTTTTCAAGGGAGTTGGTCTCCTAAATGTGAATCAATGTAGTTATTTAAGCTTTTGAGTGATTCTAATGAGAATATGATTTAATTGAATATTGTGAGGTATAATTGTAATCTTTCCTGAATGTAGGAGAACATGAGGGATTTCGGATAGTTGAGAGATTGAGGGATTGAGAATTAATTGTAAAACTTAGATTAGGAGTTAGTTCATGATTTTAAGGATTAGAGAGGATCCTTAGGGATGAGGAAGAGATTTTAGGATTTTGTTGAGGAACCTATGGATCTAAACTAGGAATTGGTCTTAGAATCCCTTTGTATAAATGTAAGCCAAAAAGGCAAAGTCAAGGGTTACAGAGTTAGATAATTAGTTGGTTAAGCTAGTTAGAGTGAGATTTAAGCTGCCAGGCAGATTGTAAATAAAGGCCATTGTAATCAGAAGATCAGGCTAGAGAGATAGAGTGTCAATATGTAATCAGTGTTATATCTATATTATTATATATATATCTATATATATATATATATATATATATATATATATATATATTATATATATATATATATACAGGGATTGATTCGAACCTGTATAAATGATTGGAGAGGTCAAGGGACAACGACAATAGAAATTGTGATAGCGATGTGGTTGATATGCCTATAGGGATAAAGCGTTGATCGACAATCAGAGGTATCTACAATCAGGGACTCAAAGATTGGAGTGGCACAGTGGAAAGGTGATATGGCGGACCCGATAAGTTATATGGGTGCACTTAATAGATTTGAAGTCCGATGTTACGTTATCACATATCAGATGTGATATAGGCTTGTGTTAAGAAACTCGTAGAGGATGAGATTGCGATTAGTGATAAAGGTAAACATCGGTAAATGTGCAGAGGTTGTATTAAAGCGGAAAGGTATGTTTTATGAGTGTTTATTATGTAAATGGTTTATAATGGAATTAAACATGGCTAAGGGGTTTATGTGTTAAACTATATGTAAGTCCAACATTATCAAAGGATATAAGGGTTTTATGTGTTAAGTCATATATCACCAATGCATAAAGAGGGGAAAGCTTATATATATGCGACCAAGGTTTAATAATGGTTAATGAAGGGTGAATGAGTCTCGAAAGGATCGATTATAATGAAAGTATAAATAAAGCTATATTTGAAGGCTTGAGGGGTGATTAAGACTCGATAAGTGTATGTTGCTTAAGGGTTAGCCTATGTTGGGCATTGGTAAATCATTCCGCATAGGAATTGATTAATGGGGCCTTAACCTTAGAAATGATTATTTAACTTGGAAGTGAGTTAAAATTCCTCGTAGAGATCAGATATATGCATAAGACATGCATAATGTTGGTGAAAGCGGGGGTAACCCTACGTCATTTGGTATCAGAGGATAATTGTTATTAGAACAATTGATAACATAATAGAATAACAGAATTCTATAGAAAAGGACTTAAAACAAAGATGTGTTTTAAGATTCTTATGCAGGTAGAGGGGATAAAATTCTAATCTGACAAATAATTAACACATAGAGGTGATGTGTAGCAGAACTTGTAGATGCAAGGAACATAGGACAATCCATTCAAAGTACAGGTAAATGGTGGAACAAGATCATGCAGAGATCTTGAAGATGAGATGACATGTTCTATTTTAATTTGATTGAAGATTGGAGAATGTGTGTTTTTACACTAATGCATAGGTAGCAGCATAAGGAAAACATTGTGATGTTGTTCCTTGAGGAAAGTGGAGATTCACTCAAATGTGAAACTGAAGAATCCAATTGAAGGTTGGACAAAGAGGATAAGAGTATTCTCAAAAGGAATATGAGAAGCAAGCTTTTGAAAGCTTGGGAATGATCTTTGGCTTGATTAACATTGATATGCAGGTGAGAGCATAAGGAGGTGAGAAGATTGTAGCAAGCCTAGAGTAAGGAGTGCTCAATTGGTTCCAAAGGAAAGAACCATAGAAATGCTAAAAGACTGAGCTCTGAGGAGGGAAGCATATTGAAGCATATGTAGCAGGGAGGAGACTTGTTACTGGAGAGGTATTGTTGCAGCTCACAAAGGTAATTCCACAAAGGATGTGGGTAAGATTGCCAAAGTAATGAAGGAAGCTGGTAAGACTTTCTAAGCGAAAGAAGAAGTGATCAGAACCAAGTATTTCATGGTGATTGAAATACAAGAGGACAGTTGCGTTCTTAGAAGATGCAAATGAGTTGAAGCCTAGAAGGATCAGAGAAGAGTGCTCAAAGGATGTTCCATAGATAGAGAACCAATTTCTTGCTAAAAGACCAAGTATAGAGGAAATCTTGGTGAGGTAAGTTGCAACAAGGAGGACTTGTTGTTGCGGAGGCTTTAGTGTAGCTCATAGTGAATGAGTGAGGAACTCATAGAAAGAGGAAGAAGGCTACTGATATTCATAGCAAAAGGTTTTGAGGAAGACCACATCATAAGAAAGGTGAAGAAAGATGATACCAAGGAAAATGGAAAGAGGATGAGTCAAGAGGAAATTGACAAGGAAATTGTAGAGATGAAAGGGAAACTCAATGTATTGATGAGGATACTAGAGGAAAGTCAAAGACAAGGTTGGGTATTAAAGAAGAAGCCAGTGAAGTGGTATAAGTTATAGAGAAGGCTACAACAAAGGCAAGTAAGGTGGTTGATGGAAAAACTCAGAGAAGTTGAGTTGGAAATGTAAGTGTCCATTTGTGAACCAGAGCAGGGTGAATTTTTGGGTGAAGATGAAGACTTGAAGATTGAAACTTCAATTGAGGGCAGAAGGTCGGAGGATTTTAAATCTGACAATTTGTGTATGTTTGTAGGTGAAACATGTAAAGAAGGACAATTTGTTGATATTTTCATAAATAGGGAAGAAAATAGGCAGAATATAAATTATGTTTTAAAAGAGGAAGTAGAGAAGGATATCAAGCAATCAAGTAAAGGACTTGATGAGATTGAGGAGAAAACCATCAAAATATTTCTAAGTCATGTAAAGGACTTGGAATAGTTGGAGGAATTGGTGATTGAATCATCAAATGAAGTCATGAGGTCTCGTGGTTTTACAACTGACAGGTTGTGTATAAATGCAGGTATTGTAGAAGATAAACCATTTTATGGAAATGTCTTGAATGAAGCTGGAAATTGCCAGATAAAGTATGATGATGACTGCCTTTCGGCGGAAGATTAAGTTGAGTTATTAGAACAGAAAGAGCTCATAATTTCTATGCTTAATGGAGGAAATAGCTTTAGTAGATATGGGACAGTTATGTCTTATGATAAGAAATTTCCTATTGAAGAGAATAATGAGGAATTGATTTTCTTAAATGATCAAAGGAAGAGTGATGGACAAGCATCTAAAACTATGAAAGGGATAGAGGATCAGAATTTTATTCTAATTGAGAATGAAGAAATAGTGTCAATAAGTTATGCTTGTGACAAAGAAGACGATAGTGAGGATTGTACAGAACTTTTGGAAGAAATTCCAAGTGAGATGGCGAATTTGTGGCATGAGTTTAGTCTTTTGGAGAAAAGGCTAGAAGACCAAAAGGTAAGTGTTCAGGTTGTAAAATTAGAATTGAATGAGAATGAAGAAGTTCACTACAATGGATAGGGATAGAAAGACATCATTAGAACAACTGGTGTGGAGGAGAGACTAGTTGAAAGTCTCATTAATTCTTTTGAGAATTCAAATCAGCATATTGATATGTTGATAGAGGAGGAGAAAAAAGAGCAGGAAATTGAATTGTTGCCAAAGGAGGAAAAGGCACAAAAGCCTTATGTTTTTTATTTTAACAATTGTTTTGTGAGTGCAAGTTTAGTTGTAGATGCTGGAGGAATTTTTGCAGAGATGAGCAACCAAATAAAAATGGAAGAAGAGGATTCTATGGAAGAATTTAATCCATGGAACATAGATGTTCAATTGCCGGAAACAATACTAGACAATCAAGATTTTGTGTGGAAAGAGATAATCATAAAAGAGGGCAAGGATGAAAGGGAGGCAGTAAGCGTAAGAGTCAAAGAAAAAGTTGGAACAAGAGCAATGTCTACAATGGTAGAAAAAGCAAGAGTAGAAGAACATGTAGTAAACCAGCAACTAAAAAGTGAAAATAACAAACAGTTGATTGAATAGTTGGTAGATAGCAGCAACAACCTGAAACAAAGAGAAAGGGGTAGAAGTAAGAGGGAGAGTATGGACTTGTCCAAGGATGTGCTGCAAATGGAGATTGAAGAATTATGGAAGTTGATGATGAAACAGTCCATATGGAGGAGAATGATAGCAGTAGGAAGCATGATCAATCAGAGTATGAAATTGATTGACAAGGAGAGGAAGCTGAAATAGAAGACAACAAACATATAGTAGCAGCAAAGGAGCAAATCATTTGGGCAGCTACAAAGTAATGTTCCGGACCCTAGACGTTTTCTATCAACTTATGAACACACATGATCAGGAGATCATGAAATTTTCTACTTTGACAATCTGATGCTGGAGCATTCAGCCCAATAATGTCACTGTATTTTAGTAGACATAAGGGTATTGGGGTTTCAAGGGAGTTGGTCTCCTAAGTGTGAATTAATGTAATTATTTAGGATTTTGAGTGATTTTAATGAGAATAGGATTTAATTGAATATTGCGAGACATAATTGTAAATGTTCCTGAATGTAGAAGAACGTGAGGGATTCAGGATAGTTGAGAGATTGAGGGATTGAGAATTAATTGTAAAACTCAAATTGGGAGTTAGTTCATGATTTTATTGATTAGAGAGGACCCTTAGGGATGAGGAAGAGATTTTAGGATTTTTTGAGGAACCTATGGATCTAATCTAGGAATTGGTTTTAGAAAAGTCAGGGGTTAGAGAGTTAGATAGTTAGCTGGTTAAGCTAGTTAGAGCAGGATTTAAGCCTACGAGCAGATTGTAAACAAAGGCCATTGTAATCAGAAGATCAGGCCAGAAAGAAAAAATCTCGATATGTAATCATTGTTATATATATATATATATATAATATATATATATATATATATACATATATACAGGGATTGATTCAAACATGTATAAATCTGTGTTTTGAATACAGAATGACGAATTATGTCTTATCAAAGATTTGCATAATATAAATATATGCAGGTAGGTCGAGTTGAATACACAGAGCAACATAAAGGGCTGTAGGACCCAACTGGAAGACCAAGTGATGCTATGGATTGATTGTGATACATAATTCATAGAGATAAGCTTAAGTGGGAATGAATTGAGCAATAGAAGATTGAAAGGTGAAACCTTTGGAAAACCTGGAAACCGTAGAAACTTGAAGAAATGACGTAAAGTCTAAGTAAACAATAAAAGAAGAGAAGTGAAGTATCATTGCACAGTAACAGTTGGATATGGAAGATCAACGGTCAGGATTAGATCGCATCGGTGAAATCCTTATGGATAATAAGAATTGGGCCTTGGATAAGAGTAATGAATGACTGTCGATTTATCGTGGACCATTGGATCGAAACTAGACCAACTGTCATGATCTAATCGCAACTCAGATATCAGAGAGGTCAAGGGACAATGAGAATAGAAATTGCGATAGTGATCTGGCCGATATGCTGATAGTGATAAAGCGTTGATCGACGATCGAAGGTATCGGTGATCGGGGCTTCGGAGATTAGAGTGGCACAGTGGAAAGGTGATTTGGAGGACCCGATAAGTTATATGGGTGGAGTTTATAGATTTTGAAATTTGATGTTGCATTATTGAATATCGAATGCGATAGAGGCCTGTTTTAAGAAACCCACGGAGAATGCGATTGTGATTAGTGATAAAGGTAAACCTCGGTAAATGTGCAGAGGCCGTATAAAAGTGGTAAGGTATGTTTTATGTGTGTTTACTTTGTAAATGGTTTATAATGGAATTAAGTGCAGATAAGGGTTTTATGTGTTAAACTATATGTAAGTCCAGCATTATCAAAGGATATAAGGGTTTTATGTGTTAAGTCATATATAACCAATGCATAAAGATGGGAAAGCTTATATATATGCAACCAAGGTTTAATAAGGGTTAATGAAGGGTGAATGAGTCTCGATAGGATGGGTTATAATGAAAGATTAAATAAAGTTATATTTGAAGGCTTGAGTGATGATTAAGACCCGATAAGTGCATATTGCTTAAGGGTTAGCCTATGTTGGGCATGGTAAATCATTCTGCATAGGAATTGATTAATGGGGCCTTAACCTTATAATTCATGATTTAACTCGAAAGTGAGTTAAAATTCTGGGGATAGATCACATATATGCATAAGACATGCATACTGTGGGTAAAAGTGAGGGTAACCCTGCGTCAAATATGAATAATTTGAGTAGAATGCTTCGCACATTTCCAATTAACTACACATGAAAAAATAAAAAATAAAAAAATTTAAAATTTAAAATTTCTCCTCCACATTAGAAAATATTTAAATAAAAATTCTTACTAATTATTTTTTTATTAAATATATTTTAAAGCTATCACAAATATTTACAAAACCATCATGTTTACTCCATATAAATATTAATAAGTAATTTATTTTGAAAACAAATAATACAATAAATAAAATAATGATAAAATTAACCAATATATAGAGCAATAAAAATATCATATGTTTTAATAAAAATTTGCGATTACATCAATATATCTTTAATAAAATAAAATAAATAACACATTATTAAATAAAAATAAGATTTCTAGGACTCCTCTCGGTAGTTCTATCTTCTCCTCTAAATAAGAGTGGTTATCAAGCTCAACTATTTCTATTTATATAGATTTGTAAGGGGAAGCTGTCAAATAAATATTTCGCATTTGTTTGTTAACTTTTCCTTCCTTTACCGTGAATGGCACGTAGACCGTTCACTATAGGTATGATAAATTAATAGACGGAAAGAAATCGGGTTAGCATAGCACAACTATCACACTTCTTGTCATTAGAAAAAATCATGATATAGTACTAAAATATGTTGAGTGACCCTAAAGTATGGTTGTAGTCGAGCTGTTATTATATATATATATATATATCTATAATTAATAGTTTTACGTTTTTTTCCAATAGAAATTTAATGATATAATTTTCAATGATATTTTGATGATGATGATGGTGGTGGGGTTAATGTCCACTAAGACCAAATTGATCTATTGGACCTATAATTTTCGTACTTTTTAATTGTCTGGCTCCTCATCATTCTTGGCGAGATTGGTGTTGTAGCTTTCTTTTTTTTCTCTACCGTCTTCCAACATCCTTTATCTTGTGTCTCCTTCATCTCTTCTAGTTCTTGGGACATTGGTGTCTTAACTTTGCAATCTGTTGTGTTCTTCCTTTTGAAGATAGTCAGAGAAGAAGTTTGGTCTAGGAGATCTTCTTTGTTTTTGAATGAAGATTTATTTTGTGTGGTATTCGAATCCTCATAATTGTTGATGCTTGAGGGGTTGTCGAGTTGGGGGCTTGCCCGATTTCTTGTGAATCGGAGTTTTCTCCAGAGTATTCTTCGTTGATGACAATGTAGTGTTCTTTTTGTGTTCCTTCCCACCATGTAGATATGTGGTCATTCTTTCTAGCATTTTTTCTGGGAGGCTTTTGGGCAATTTTTGGCGAGATGACTTGTGTCAAAGCAGGATCGACATCTAAAGAGAACACTTTCATAATCAAGTTTTGGTTCCACACCTAGTATTTACTTGTTAGGTTTATTTCAGCTGGGAATCCAGTGCTGAAGTCCATTTCAACACAGATGTGTGCATAGGTGGTTTTGGCATATTCCTCTATTTCTAGGCACCTACAGTAAAATTTCTCAATTGCATTTCCAATTGCTTTTAACGAGGAGAAATTCCAGAGATGCAAGGATAGGTTTGGCAATCTCACCCAAACTGGTGCTGAGGTTATGACTGTTGTTGAGCGATCGAATGATGGGTTCCATGGCTTCATGAATAGGCCTGAATTTTCCCAAAACCAAGGGCCAGAATCTAGAATACATTTTTTGTTTTCAGGGTTTTCAAAATTTACAATAAAGAAACCCCTAGCATAGGGGTAGATATTAATTGCATCAGAAATGATAGGGTTCCATGCCTCCGAAATCCAACTGTGGAGGGTTGTCAACTGTGGCTAAAAACCATTGAACTAAAAGATTAGGGCACTCTCAGAAAACTTTAGAGCCTCATCGAGTGAGGCTTGGACCACCTAGAGAGTGGGAGCTAGGGCTTCACTGACGATATGGGTAGGAGCTTGCCCCCTAAAGGTGGACAGAACTGAGCCAACAACTATTTTCATGAAGTTGGGACCCATCTGAAGCAGAAGATACCTAGCCGCAAGAAATTAGACCCCACAAGAGATTAGAGAGATATACTCTATGTTTTAAGTGAGAGAAAATTTATTTATTAAGAATTTTTTTTATGATTTGAGATTTGGTTAATTGGTTCATTGTGTTAGTAGGCAGTTGTGTTTATATTTGAAACTAGATTAGTTTTCGTATTGTGCTGGGTGATAAGACTTTATTGCATCAGTTTTATTCTTGCCATGGTGATTAGAAGTAGAAAAATATATTATAAAAAATGGATTGTATTTGATAGTATGTATAATGATATCAAGCAGTTGTTAATGTAATTTTTATAACTATAGAATGAGTGATTATAAACATGACTGGATTTTATTTTTTTCCAATTAATTTGAGTGTTTCATTTATTATTTATTATCTTATATGACTATTTTTCCTCAATTATATTTTATTCATATTCTTTTACCCCGTAAATTCTTTATTCTCAGAGTGTTTTATCTTGTATTATTATCCCCCCAAAATTATATTTCATCTCGGCCTATTTAATACTAACCAGTGTGTTAGAGTGAACGTCAGTAAATGACGAGCTCTTTTCATTGCATATGACAGGAAAATAGGGCCATATCTGTTGTGTGGTTGTGGTGTTCGAATTTTGTCCATCATAGAGTAGAGTTTAATTAAAGGAGTCAAATCCCATCGTAAATGATATGTCTTTCTCTCTGGTGTCGGCTATAAAATCACGCAGCTCATGGACGTAGTTTAATCCCTTGTTAACCCAATTTTGTGCATGCAGTGAAGTCTGTGTTTTTTGAGCCAAAAATAAAGGAAGCAGAAAAGAAACTCTATGATATGAGATAACCCCTGGAGGCTTTTCCGTCTAATTCTGCCAATGTAGAAGATCAACAAAGCTACAACCTGTGGAGGCTACATTTTTGTCTTCGAATTGTTGGAATTCACGCACAGCCAATCAATTAAATAAAACACACAGCAGAATTAACACAACATTCAATCAAGTACATAAAAGACAGTTTTAACGTGGTTCACCCAACCAATTTGGGCTACATCCACCAAACATAGGCATCGGAAATATATTATTCAAATTGGAGATTACATCAATGAAACTCTCACACTCTCTCCCAGCTATCCGTATGACAACCTATTTTATAGCAGAGAGAAATTAACTGCTCTCACATCAAATTTAGGATGCATTAATTTGCTCCCAACAACCTGGAGATAATCCAGCAACAGATTTTCT
>APFE030941800.1:67689-124923 GCA_000404065.3 Pinus taeda
CCAGTGTTCTTTACCCGGATTTGCCATGTACCTGCTGACAACCCCAACTGCATGAGAAATATTTGGTCGCGTACAAACCATCGCATACATCAAACATCCTACTACATTGGCATAAGGAATTCGAGACATATAATCCTTTTCTTCATCTGTGTTAGGACATAAACTCAAAGAAAGCTTAAAATGGGAAGCTAAAGGGATCGACACAGGCTTCACATTGTTCATACCAAACCTCAAAAGTATTTTCTCAACATACTTCTGTTGTGATAGCCACATCTTACCATTACTCCTGTATCTGAAAATCTCCATGCCCAAAATCTGTCTTGCCACTCCTAGATCTTTCATATCAAACTTCCTTGCCATTTGAGTCTTCAACCTGTTGATTTCTTCAATGCTTTTGCTTGCTAAAAGCATATCATCAACATATAACACTAAGATAATGAACATGCCATTATTCAATTGTTTGAAATAAACACAATGATCATATTCACTTCTAACATATTTCTGACTCAACATGAAAGAATCAAACTTCTTATACCACTGCCGTGGCGACTACTTCAGGCCATATAATGACTTCTTGAGCCTGCAGACAAATTTCGCATTGCGATGCTGAACAAACCCTTCCGGTTGTTCCATATATATTTCCTCATCTAAATCACCATGTAGAAATGCAATCTTAACATCTAATTGCTGCAACTCCAAATCAAACAAAGCCACTAATGCTAACACAATTCTAATTGAAACAATTTTAACCACTGGTGAAAATATCTCATGAAAGTCTATGCCAGCTTTCTGAGAAAATCTTTTTGCAACCAGCCGAGCTTTGTACCTGTCTTCCATATCATTCACACCCCGTTTCAGCTTGAACACCCACTTGCATCCCACATTTTTCCTGCCTTTCGGAAGCTCCACCAGATCCCATGTGCCGTTTTTACTCAAGGCCATCATTTCTTCCTTCATGGCTGCTTTCCATTTGTCACTATTTGAACCTTCTACAGCTTCCTGATAACAAAAAGGTTCATCATCATTAGCGATCAAAGCAACTGAATCATCATACCTTCTCGGACGGCGTTTGATCCTTGTAGATCTCCTTAAGAATGTTTCAGGTGCTTCCACAATGGGTTGTCTATCAACTGTAGGAATTTCTTCATGATCGCCATCTTAGACCTGTTCATGTCCTCCATTTGAACCCTGTTCATAATCTGATTCTGAAACCTGTTCATGACTAGAATTTGAACTATGGTCATTATGACTATCATTAGAAATGCTGTCAAACTGAATATGTTGGAAATCAGATACATCATCCTATTTCAATCTTCTATCTACATCTAACTGTACAAGAGAGGATTCATTAAACCTTACATCTCTGTTGATGATGATTTTGCGGGTAGTAGGATACCACAATCTAAATCCCTTTGTTCCATCACCATACCCAACAAAGATATACCTTTTAGACTTTGGATCTAATTTAGTTCGCTGATGTTTAGGCACTAGAGCATATGCATCACAACCAAACACTCTGAGTTTAGAATAGTCACAAGGGTGTCCTGTCCATACCTCTTGCGGAACCTTGCAGTCTATTGCCGTTGATGGAGATCGGTTTATCACATAACAAGCAGTTGCCACTGCTTCCGTCCACAACTCCTTTGGCAACCCGGCGTTACTCAGCATACACCTTGCTCTCTCTAGAAGAGTCCTGTTCATGCGTTCAGCAACTCCATTCTGCTGAGGAGTATAAACCGTGGTCTTATGTCTCTCGATCCCTGCATCCTTGCAATAGCTGTCAAACTCTTTGGAAGTAAACTCACCACCATTGTTAGTTCTTAAACACTTTATTGTTCTACCAGTGTTGTTTTCTACCAATGCTCTAAACTGTTTGAAAACTGTAAACACATCAGACTTCTTTTTCAACATGTAGACCCAAACTTTCTGAGAAAAGTCATCAATGAATGATACAAAATAAGACGAACCACCATATGAAGCTGTAGGAGCTGGACCCCACACATCTGAATGGATATAATCAAGTATACCTTTACTAGTATGTTTGCCTGTTTTAAACTTCTGTTTACTTTGTTTACCAAACAAACAATGTTTACAGAAATCTAATTTTCCAGATCTTAGATTAGGAAGTAACTTCCGGTCAGCCAAAATTTTCAATCCTTTTTCACTCATATGCCCCAATCTTTGATGCCATAAGTGAATGGAACTACTGTCATGTTCAGACACAGACACATGATCTGAACCAGTTCTACCTTCTAACTGAAATAGATTTCCTACTTTCTTAGCCTTCATCACTAGTAAGATACCTTTATAGATTTCATAACTCCACCTTGAATTACAGTTTTATATCCATTTGAATCAAGTGCTCCTAATGAAATCAAAATTTTCTTTAAATCTGGTACATGCCTCACATCAGTTAATATTTTGGTTGTGCCATCAAACATTTGTAGTTGTATGCTTCCAATCCCAACAATATTACATGTTACACCATTACCCATGTACACAACACCGTCATCAATTGATCTATATGTTTTAAACCAATCTTTATGTATACACATGTGGTTAGATGCCCCGGAATCTAACAACCAATATTGATCATGTTTTGAAGCATTAACAGACAATACCTCATCACTCATACCTGAACCTGATACTGAATCCGTATCTGTGGTGTTGGCTTCCTTCTTTTCTGTCGAAGAGCCTTCTTTAGTAACCTACTTTCGCTTCCAGCAATCCTTTTTCAGATGTCCAGCCTTGCCACAATGCCAGCACTTCACCTTGGGCTTTTTACCTTTGGATTTTGAACGAGAGTCACTATGCTTTCCCCCGGAGTGTCTCTCTCGTGAGTGACCTCTGGGCATCATTACCTCTGATGTAGAGGTGTCTGCATTCGACCTCTTCCTCGTCTCCTCAGCCAGCAAGGCTCCAACAACATCGTCAAACTCAATCTCAAAACGGACACTTTGTGTTTTGGCCATCTTGTATCAGCAAATGCAATAATCTCCAAATATCCAACCAGCAATTTTAAAAAATTGCCTATGCCTTCGTTTTTACACAAAAAAAAACTGCCTATGTCCCTGTACTTTTGCCTTTTAAAAAAAAACTGCCCTTTTGCACTTATATTACTTTGATGTCTCTATTGATTTAGAATTTGGCTGATTCACAATGCATGAAACTTCCCTTATATACCAAATTCCACTCAAATATAAAATGCAAATAAAATCCGAATTGCCATAAACTTGAATGACATTATACCTCCACCCCACCATATGTGTTCACCCACTTTTATCTTAATCCACCATTAACAAATGTTCACACTTTCCATTACGTTAACATGGTTTATACATTATGTTTAACATATGGTTTGTAACATGGTGTATATCATATGCGTTTCAACCTTTTATGTTAACATATATATGTAAAACACAACGCATGTATTTGATCTATCCACGCCAATTTTTAAAATATAACTCCATGCTATTTCAAATACATATCCATGCTCTTTAACATATACATGCTGTTTTTTTTTTGTAAAAAACAAAATATCCACGCCGAACCAATTGCACACAGCAATGATATACATAAACCCACGCAGCAGTGAACTGTTTGGAAACAATCTATCCACAAAACAAATCCCTATGGGAATGATCAGAACTGAATATGCAACCCCATACGCACACACCAGCACGCATTTGAATGGTAATACGCAGTGTTTAATACGGAAAGCATACCTTAGCAGCGTATTACAGCGCTACCGCCACTAGACAAACGTTCTCCATACACCAGCGCCTAGGTCCACCAGCACTCCGGCAACAGAAACCTCCACGCAACAGCATCACTAGATCGGTTCTCAAATCCACGCAGCAATGCATAAAGGAACAGTGAACAGAGTTACGAACAGCGAAAAATTGCACTGATCAGAACTGGTTCTCGGCCTCCAGTAATCAATGTCTGCCTCCAACTGCTCCACGCACAATAGGCAATACAGTCGCTCCCGCCACCAGAGAAAAAATTCTCCACGCCAGCAACAGCAGCGCTCCAGCAACACCTGTGCTCTACCTCCAAATAGTGCAGCTCCAGCACAGTCGGTGCTCCAAGCAGCACCTCCAACATGCTCTGATACCAATTGTTGGAATTCATGCACAACCAATCAATTAAATAAAACACACAGCAGAATTAACACAACATTCAATCAAGCACATAAAATACAGTTTTAACATGGTTCACCCAACCAATCTAGGCTACGTCCACCAAACATAGGCATCGGCAATATATTATTCAAATTGGAGATTACATCAATGAAACTCTCACACTCTCTCCCAGCTATCTGTATGACAACCTATTTTATAGCAGAGAGAACCTAACTGCTCTCACATCAAATTTAGGATGCATTAATTTGCTCCCAACAACCTGGAGATAATCCAACAACAGATTTTCTATTGTTGTCACACACTGAGATTTTGTCTATTTTGACTAAAACAGAAAAATCTCAACATGAATAGGGTTCTGATTTGTATATTTTTTTGATTTCGTGGGACACATTTGTAGTGGATCGATATATATATAGATATTTGACTGCAGGCTCTGTTGGTGTTGGTTTTGTTGCACTAGTGAAACGCCTTTGTCGATAAAGACCACAGTCAGTCCAAATTTTTTTGTGTAACGTATTTGAGGTAATGGACAATCTGTTTGAAGGGACCATGTAGAAGTCAAGAAGAAGGAGGTGTTTGCTTTTGTAAATGTGATGAGCAATTTTCTCAATGCATATATTTTATATATATATATTATATATATATATTATATAATATATATATATAATAATATATATATATATTTTCTAGAGTTAACAGATAGGGCAAAAAAATGCCAAGTTCTAACCAGAGAAGTTTAATAAAATAATTAATTTCAAATTATAGAATCGTAAGACATGATTATTGTTACTGCACCGAGTGTATAATGCATTGAATTAAAAGAGGAAGAAACTTACCAGTATCTCTCATAAGAAATGGGATGCTTTGGAAGTTAGATCTCTCCACATTAATTGATTATACCTTTTGTGTCTAAAAACATTGTTACTAAAAAGGAGCTTTTTGGTCGTTAAATAGGGTACATTAAATAAATATATCATGGGAAAAACCACTATTTTTTATATGCTTGGAGCACAAAACCACTGATAATTTGACTGAGTTAAGTTTATTTGGAATACACTAACAATATCCCCGTTAAATTTGACTTGAGGAGATTGACCTAGTCCAAACCTTTCATCAACCATCTGATACCTAAGATCTCACATTTGGCCACTCAAGCTAGATTCTTATACCACTACCACTCCAATAACTCTCCAAGTGGTCCACTCCACATCATGATGATTGCATGTTGCACTGCATTTCATGTGTGCTTGATCAAAGTCTTGATGGCTTACAACAATTCATGCCCCTATACAACTTGTATGTCTGGACATAGTGTCTTGCAACTTCCTACGGGAATACACTTGCCTATGACAATATTTCACTAGTTGGAACAAAACCCTTAGGGTGTTCAAGTCATCAATCATAGGTTCATTCACTCTATACTACTCCATCTTCATTCATTTGCTTCATTATGACCACTCTCTCGGCTTTTATATCTCACCCAATCCAAATCTTAACTTGGATTGTCATGCTACTTGACATCTCTCTTTATGTCACACTTAGTTCATACCATATCTCCTGAATCCATCAATTATTCATTACCCTCATCAATTTTGAAAAACCACCAATGTAATATATAAATATTTACCACCTCACAAGGCCCGACATTTTCCATCTTGTACATTTCTTAGAGTTTTTACACTTTCTTTTAGAATTATTCCATAGTTGTAGCTCACCTCTATAATATATATGGACAACAAATTTATTTACTTGTTTAATAGTCTTATACTCCACATGTGCATGCAACTTGGCACTTACAAATATATCATTCCTATGGTATTTCATTGTAACATGTTCTTTTATCCATATTTTAGTGGACACTTGTTCTTCTCAATTTATAGTAACAATGTTCCCAGTGAATACATGGGCTCTAGGTTCTTCTCTAAAAAAAATTAAATCCACTAGGCAGCCATAAAATACAACATCTATAGCAACATGGGTCTCCTATTTGATCTCACTCACTAGAGATATCCATCCAAGATTGTTCCTTTCTTTTGGGCCTCACACTTATGTTTTTTTCCTTTTTCTTTTCATGATGCTAACCAATTGATTGCAACTCAACTCACTTATTTTCCTTCCACGATTATTGTCAAGCATGCCTATTATCTACAAATTCCCACCATCGCCTCGACAACCATCGGCTCCACCATTGGTGCTACCACTCACTCTCTGGCCACTTGGCCTCCATAATCAACACACTGCTGAGTACCAGATGCCTCACCATAGGAGATTTCAAAATCATCATACCTTCCTCACTTAACTCCACTATTAAGAGATCATGATCTTTACTATTATTCCAAGAGAGCTTCAAACTTGAGCTTTGCTAGTGATAACCAAAATACATTCGTTTTTACAACTCGACAAGCTCAAGAGATACATCCTCTACATTGTACATGGCCTACAATGTCTATATGTTCACGACAAATTGAATTCCATCTCTTTGATTTGAGCAATTAGGTGTTCTTTCCCACTTAAACTCTGCTCCTCATTCTTGTCCTCAATAGAAATAAATAAACCTTTGTGAAAAAATATAATCATGAACGGAATATATAAGCAACCAAAAATATTGATAATGCCAAGAAATACATTAGGAAAACTCCAACTCTAGGGAAAAACCAAAAAGTGATTCCATAAGTCCTTGACAAAATCCCTAGAAAAGCAGACTAGGGAGCCCACACTTGCTCAACCCTTGGCTCCTTACAATGGCCAAATAGTGCACACTTCATCAGCCCTTGGCACATTTTAATTAAGATTAATAATACTATTTATGGGCCTCTTTCCATCCCAATACAACTTGAATACTTCCTTGGACCACAAAACTATGTACCCAAAACCACTAGATATTGACTATCATTCCCATGTCAAGGTGAATCCTAACAATCCCTCCCTTACACTTGAATAGGAAAATTTTAGGGATCCAACCCCCTAAATATTTGGGTACTCTAGATAATCTCGCATTCCCCCTATCTCTCTAGACTTTTGGGTACACATGCCTACGAAGTCTGACAACAACATGACCAATTATATTATCTCTATTATAATTAATATTTTTATTGGTTACTATTATTACTTCATTTGTTCTTATAAAATGTCATAGAAAAACAATGGGTGAAACTAATATATGGTTTCTTAACTATTTTATATAATCCATCTGCCAAATTTTATGGCTAATGCAGTTGGACCGTAGTTTTTTCTCATTCGTGGCAACAATCTAGTAAAACATTTCAAAATTCAGTCTTAGCAGAGATGACTCATTTGAGTCTAACTGCTTTTGGTGTCAATTTATAGACATCCACTAAGAAAATGCCATGTCATATTTGCCTCCAAAACTGGCATATTGTTCAACCAATTTTCATCCTCCTGGTCCCATGTAAATCTCTCAAGTTTGGCATTTGGGATCCATGGCTACTATATCTTTCAAGCTTGGATTCCTCTAAAGTAAGGTTATTTCCAATCGGGTCACCAGTATATGCAGTTATCCGAACTGGATCACCATTATATCAAGTTACCCTAACTAGGTTACTCCTATATACATTTATCTAGACCAGGTCATTGTTGTATCCAATGACTTTAATGCAGTTATTGGCTGAGACCAACATTCTATGTCAAGTTCAGTGCCTAGTGAAGCCCCACCTTTTGATTGCATATTATCACCATGTACTTACCATTGCTTGAAGCACATTTACTTTCAGATCTTAATCCTTCTTTCCAAACTTATGCATCCTTCATTGATGAGCTCTGTAATATAATCCAAATGAATAAACATTACTATGACAAAGACAAATGAGGTCTATAAGTTCCTCTATCTCTTGTTACATTTAATATGTATGCTCAGAGTAATTCATTTGACCGTAGACATGTTAAGTCCTGGAAATATTTGTTGTTTTGTAGGTGAAGACAAAGCGGGCGTGATCAAATATAAGCATGGGACGAGATGAATATGATAATGGCGCATGGCTAAAGCCAAGCTTTCATTATGGGATTTATTATCGCTCTAGGTCAGATCATTTCATTTCTCTGAATGTCCATCCTCTATAAGGGGTACCCCAATGAAAAAAAGGAATAGTTTTTAGGCATTCCTCCTCTCTCATGGTATCAGAAATTCCAAATCTCATAGAATATGAATTCAATGTGTAGAATCCCACTTCAAAATACGCAACAATTATGGAATTGAATGTTTTTTCAAATTGCGATGCCATGTGTAGAGTATGTTAGCTTATCCTTTTTTCATGTCTTTTTATGACACAAAATGGAGTTTGTAGACTCCTTTGGCCTAGGATAAGAATTGTTAACCTTGACCATATACAATGTGTCTTCATTGATCACAAAAGCGTAATCCTACTTTACCAAAGATGACAAACATGGAAACCCATTCGCATGTGCTACTGTAAATTCAAGAACTTGGTGTTTCATTCACATGTCATTTGTAGCTGAAGTTTATGATTTTTCTCATAGAATTTTAGTGGTGATGTTTAACGCACTCCAAAATAATGTTCCAAATGAAAGTAAGCAGTAAAAATCTAATATTTTAGATCTACATTCCTTAAAAAGGAAAACCCTATCTTATGTGTAGTTGAAAATTCGAGCAAAACTCAATAGTGACCATCACATGTTTTATGGCTTAGTAATTAATAAAATTGGAATGATTAATTCATTAATGAAATTCAGAGTAGTTTGAATTTAGAGTTCCTATGAAATAAATGTAACGTGGCGAATTTTGTTTTGCTACATTGACCTAGAATGTGATGTGTATATAACCATAGTGTCTTGCTAAGAGGACTCTCAGTTGTTATGTCAAAAATATGACACTATTGTCTCTTTCGCTACACGTTCTTCTGGCTACCACAACAATCTCAATTCTTCTGGGGCTGGTATTGAGTATGTCAACCCTATCCACTTTGGAAGAGTTCTCTTAATTTTTTCTTTTTTAATTGAATCAATTGACAAGATACAAATATCAGGCTCTTTCAATCTATTATAGGAGATATCCCACACATCTGATGAGTTTGGGTGTACAAACACCCACTAATAGAAAAACATGTCCTCTCGTAGAGTGCATTTCTTACATGTGCCCAATTAGAATACATTGGCATGTCAAGCTCAACTACAAAAAGTATTGGAGAGTGAAAATCCTATCACAAATTTCAATTACACGATGAATTACAGTGATTGGAATATTGTTGCTCAACATCCAAACTTCAACAACTTGACCTAAATTTTCAGCTTCAACTATAAGCCACTTGATCCATATGCATCTCTCAATAAGTAACTTAAACCTTTTCCCCTATCTTTTCATATTTCACTGTTTCTGACGACAACTTATCAATTTTTCATTTAAATGCTAATAAGTTAAGATATCGCCAGTCTTGTTTATGTCTTTGATGGTGCCTTTACAGATGACAATGCATTGTTTTGGGGAATGAAAGACTACAATGATATGATTTTCGAAGTTGAACCAATGGCGAATGTCTACTTCAAAAGGATAAGTAGGCATTTTCTCAAAAATAGAGGTGGGTGTTCCCTTGAAGAATATACTTCTATGACAAGGAATAACTCTTCATCTATGCTCTTTTTTCTTATGCTATCGACTTACGACATTTCCTTCACAAATTTTGGTGCAATTTCTAGTTATATTTAAATTATGCTGGTAAGTAACCTATGATAAATATGTTACTTACTACAAGGAATTATATTATGCAAAGGATACAAAAAGCCATTCAAGTTATGCTCCACTCGAATGTTTGATTTTTTTTTTTGTTAAGTAAGAATGGAGCCTTCTATTAACAAAACTAGTACAATACATATGTTACAGGGTAAACCAAAATCCCTTTCATTTACCAAAACGCAATCCAAAGGCCTGTGGGTTATGGCCCACAAAACCTATCAGAAGCATTATTGGCTTTAAAACCTTAAACTCGGAACCATTCACTCTATCATAATATGTGAATTACACATGATGTAGTATACCTAGGGGGGATAATATGGAGTGCAAAGGGAGGTACCCAAGGGAATAATGTAATAATGGGATGGGCCATAGTAATAAATAAGGTGGTTAACCCATATAATGTAAGGGACCACAAGTAGTTAAAAATAATGTAATAAGCCCATGGTATTAGATAAATGGTATTAAGAGAACCATGGTAATGACCCATGGTATTGTATGTATGAGGCCTATATAGAGGCTAGAGACTCTCCGTTGAGAGGTGTCAAGGATTATTGTATGAACAGGCATATGGTTTGTGGAGTGTTCTCCTTCTTTAAGGAGTGAATATACGGTGTTGCCCTACCTTAACGGTTTGACCAATAAAGTGAAGAATTTATCTATATCTTGTTATTAGTGGGTTTATTTATATTATCTTATATTTTCAGATCACATCTATAACAAGTGGTATCAGAGCACTTTCTTGGGAAAAAGTGGAGATTTTTTATTTTTTATTTTTTGCAGGAACATTCTAGGGTGGCGAGTTTGGAGATCATATCTGTACGTTTTGGGAAAAATGCAAAATATAATTGTAGATATGGATTCTTTATGAAAAATAACCCAAGCTCAAAAAAAAATCAGCCAAATCAGAGTCCAGATGAAGGAGATATCGCTGATCTAAAAATCAGTGGTGTTGTAGACATTTTTCGGGGTAGCGAATTTGCAGATCATATTTGTGTGATTTGGGGAAAAATCTACAAAACCTAATTGTAGATCTGCGTTTTTGGTGAAAAAATACTCCATTAAAAAAAATCCAATCGAATTGGAGTCTGAATGAAGGAGATCTCGCTGATTTAAAAATCAGTGTTGTTGCAGACATTTTTTAGGGCAACGAGTTTGCGGCGTATATCTGTACATTCTGATAAAAAATCTATAAAATCTAACTACAGATCTAGATTACTTGTGAAAAAATACCCAATTTCAAAAAAAAAAAAATAGTTGAATCGGAGTCCGGATGAGGGAGATATCGCTAATTTAAAATTAGCTTTTTTTTAGAAATTTTTTGTGAAGGCGAGACAGTTGCAGCGCAAATAGGAAATTCCAGTGCCTAGATTGGGATTTATATCTCATGGGAAGATGTAGAATGGTTGTTCCATTTCCAAGAAAAGGTCATAATCGGGATTCTAAGGAATATTGACTGAATTGTGGCCATTTCAATTTTTCACCAATTTTTTTTGTGATGGTGGGCCTAGATCGAAATTTGAGGGACTTGTATAAATTCGATGGCTCTCATCCAACCACATGGCTAGCACAAATGGAGAAATATTTCACATTGAATCACATCTTAGATGATGTGGCTCAGCTGAGTGTGGGAATCATATACTTGGACCATGAAAGATGGCAATGGTGGCAGTGTCAATAAAAATGCCATCCAAGGACAACTACTTGGTAGATGTTCGCAAAATCTATTTGTGACCACTTTGACCATAAATCTAATTTTGTTGGTCCTCTTACTAAGCTCACATAGACAGACACAAAACCTAGCAAATATTTTATTTTTACAGGAAACAAGGAAACCAAGAAACCTAAAGGGTTATTTTCTGTTGGTATCTCCTTATTGCAGGTTCATGGATTGATTCAAAAGGAAAAGATCATTGTGCCTATAAATCCTAGTTGCAAGAAAAATCTCATAAATGTCAATTTGTCAAAAAAATTGCAAGTGCCAGCAAAACACATTGAAAGCATGTAGGTTAATGATGAGGATCTGCAAGTTTATAAAGATTTGAAGCTTTCCATGGATAAGTATGTGTTGCATTGTGATTTTTACACTTTAGATATGGATAACATAGATGTTGTTTTAGGATATCCTTAGATGAATTCTGTGGGTATTGTCGATATTAATGTGCAGAAGAAATTATTGAAGATCTGGTGTAAAAAGAAGAAAATTACATTACAAGATATTTCCATTAAGACCCAAACAGAGACTATGGAGGCAAAAGCACAAAGCTCTAATGACACACAAACATTAGATGACGAGTCTTTGATGATCGACAATCAAACACAAATAGAGGTTGAAGTAGAAAAGGTTACAAGTACTGATAAATAAGATGAGGACTCAGTGGTTGAAGTAATATTGGAAGATAAGCAAGAACAAAAGACGCCACAACATGTACCAGCTACCAATTAGGCTCCATTAGGTGGTGAATTAAATAAAAATACACCGTGGGTTAAAACTTCAGTATATCACCACTCACATCACCCTGCAAGAAAACAACCAACAAGATGGCAACAAATTAGCCACAAGGACAACAACCCCAGCATGATAGATAGGGAGGAGCGACGATCCACAGAAAAGAGCCATAACGGCCAGCTTCCATCTCAAGCAAGCGAGGCACTAGCTAGATCGATGGTTCACCTTTCTCTGTGATGGCTAGATGCACGTGCATGATACCAGTGTACTACTCTTTTGAGTAGATCTTATTATTTGTGTTCATCCCATATTTTGGGGATGAAACATGTTAAGGGGGGTGGAATGTAGTTTACCTAGGGGGGATAATATGCAGTACAAAGGGAGGTACCCAAGGGAATAATGTAATAATGGGATGGGCGATAGTAATAAATAAGGTGGTTAACCCATATCATGTAAGGGACCACAAGTAGTTAACAATAATGTAATAAGTCCATGGTATTAGATAGATGGTATTTAGGGAACAATGGTAATGACCCATGGTATTGTATGTATGAGGCCTATATAGAGGTTAGAGACTCCCTGTTGAGAGGTGTCAAGGATTATTGTATGAACAAGCATATGGATTTTGGAGTGTTCTCCCTCCTTAAGGAGTGAATGTATGGTGTTGCCCTACCTTAAGGGTTTGATCAATAAAGTGAAGCATTTACCTATATCTTGTTATTATTGGGTTTATTTATATTATCTTATATTTTTAGATCATATTTATAACAAGATTTAGATCAGATCTATAACACAGGAAATTTATAGAAACCTGACCTGCAACACTTAAGGTCAGACTTCAAATAATTTACACCAACAAACATAAAATTTCATGGGTCCACACATCTGGTCCATCGCCTTCTCACTGCACTCTCCGAACATCAATCTCTGATCAGCCTAATCCCTCCCATCCATCTCTTTCATCGATTCAATGGCTATCGACATATCGCTTAATCACAAATCGGCATATCACAATACAAATACTTCTCCTTCCTCCAATTGTTGATTAAACAACTTCCACGACATAACCTCCACCATTGATCTACGCTTTTTGGATCCAATGGTCCACGATGATTTCAAGCAAAGAAGTATCACAAGGATTAACAGCTTGAAAAGTGGTTTCATCTCCCCTCCTTGCTACCACATGTCGCTTGATGAGTGGAATCGAAGGCGTTCCTTGAAAAACCGATTACCACTTAGACCACGCCCGAAATACCACTCAAGGTTCGAGAAACCACTTCCCTCATAAATTAACTTTTGCGCTCTTCCGCCATGTGAAGACTGTAGATCTATCCCATCGAATGATCTCGTTCCCTTCTGCCTACATCACTGATCTTCTGCTTAACAATGGATTGACGCTTAAACCCCAATTTCTTTGCCAAACTTCATTTAACACACAGACACTCATATATAACCATACTTCATTAATCAAAGGATCACCATCGATCTGTAGAGTGATCGATGGCTGATCAAACCTGCAAAATTTCTAGAATCGGTCCTCACACCTTTGTATCCTTGGTCTTCCTCCGCTAATCACAGCCAACCACTCAAATCCAATGGAATACTAATGCCGATACAAACTGCAGATTGCTGCCACCCAATAGGAAAAGAATTTAGGATTCCCTATCCTCCTGCCTATCTCTTAAGCCTCCTTGATCCATCCCGTCAATCCATCGATCCCTATCTTTGGCAGCCTGATAGAGACAATCCTCTAATAGTTTGACTGGTGGTAACAACTCCTAAACGTGCCAAGTGTCCCTTTCCTTATAAATCACTCCATTCGCCAAATGATCAACTAAAATGTTAGCTTTTATTTTCACATGGACAAAGCTTATAGTTCTTAAGGTTTGTAGGTGAGTGTAGATATGGTGAAAGACCTGTGATAGCCTCCAGTGTTTCGACGCTTTATCCGATCATGTACCATTGCATATTTTCTTAGCCACTCTAATAATTAGTTTTGAATATGCTTCAATGATGACATTGTGTGAATTTGAATCCACCAATATTTCCAGGCATTGATATAAGGCCATGAGTTCCACCATATTATTAGTGGCCTTCCCCAAGTGGCCATGAAAGATCTCCTTTATTTAACCATTTTCATCTCTTATACCACCCCAAAAACCAGCTAACCCTGGATTTCCCTTAAATGCTCCATCTATGTTTACCTTTAAGAAGCCATGTGGAGGTGGCTTCAAAATATTTATATCTGCATTCAATGGTGCACACCTTTGAATATGCCCTGTGGGCCTATAGATTGGAGACCCAAATGCAGTAGAATACACGTATCCTAGGGCAGGGGAGGGTCCTAAGAAATTTTCCTTAACAAGCTATGGATTGTGTCTTTGAGCTGCCTTAAAATTTGATCAATTATATGTTGGGGCTTGCTTGCTTTGTTCTTGAAGATTCGATCATTGGATTCTCTCCAAATCTACCATATGACAATGCCTGGATCTAGATTCCAGGCTTTATTAATGATTTCATTCCCTGAGAATTTTTTCCTCCAATTCTTCAAAGTTTTGGAGATGTTAAGTCTATCCCTATTAGTGTGCCTAACGAAGGCCACCCATTCCCACATGGTAGAGGTGAAAGGGAAGAGGTTGAGAAGGTGATCCATCGTCTCCTCTTGTGGGCCACAAAGGTAACATTTGGAAGGTCTACTGAAGCCTTTTTTAGGAGGTTCTCCGAAGTTAAAATTTTCCTTTAATGAATTAGGCAAAGAAATAACTTTATTTTTATCCAGTGGGGGCTTTAGCAAAGATTCTTCCAAACTTGATCAGGGTTTAGGTAGTTAAATCCTATTACTACCTGTTTAGCTTCTTTGAGGTTAAAGTTTCCTTCGATGTTATTTCCCCATCTTAGTTGATCAGGCAAGGAGGATACTATAATCCTCCTATGCTCTAGATCCTAAGTAAGAGAGTCTACCTTGGCATTCAGAGGGCTCTCCTCACTGTGGCCTAGATCATTCCAAATCCTCCATTTTCCATTGTTCCTTACCTAGTCCCAAAAGGCATTTACCATACGCACACCTTTGTGGTCTATGCCATTTTTTAGAGCTACTCATTCCTCCTTGTACAAGTTGGGTTCTTGTTGCTAGTTATCCTCCCAAAATTGTGCTAGGTTCCTAGCTCAAATCTCCAGAAACTATGTTGTTGAACAATGCCTTTATTTTCCTAGGCAAGTTTCCAAATGTGGGAGCCCTTAATATGCCCTGAAATTCTAATGTGATCCTTCTCCTACCAATTCTTGTCATATTTTTGTTTCCAAAGCTTAGCCCAGGTAGTTTCGGATTCCTTGATCCACCTCCACTAGAGTTTAGCTCCTAAAACTCTGTTAAGGGTTTCAAGATCATGAAGCCCCAAGCCAACATGGCTCTTGGGTATGCGGACCTTGTCCCAAGCTACTAAAGCCCATTTATTTTTCTCTTATTCTCTGTTCCATGGAAAATATCTTTGTATGCTCCTGATCTGTTTCTTAATTTCTTTAGGAGCAGGAAGAGCTGAGAGCATGAACATGGGAATTGCCTGTAGGATAGCCTATCTGAGTACAAGGTGCCCTACCTAATTCAAAGACCTACATGTCCATTTTCTGATATTATCTTGAATCTTATTTATTATTGGCTCCCACACTTCCTTGCATAGAGGTTTATCTGTGAGAGGTATGCCCAGATACTTGGAAGGTAGCTGGTCCCTTTGAAACCCAAGAATTCTAGTGATGTTTCTTTGAATAGGAATGTTAATGTTAAAGATTTTTTTTTTTATTTGTTGAGGCTTACCTCTGTGTCAACTACCATAGCAAAGTCATTCAAAATATGTTTGATCGTTCTGGGTTACCTCACTATGGGTATGCCTTGTAGCATTGTGTCATCCACAAATTGTTGATGAGTATTTTCCACTCCATCCAAGGTGACCTTGATACCCTGGATTCTTCCTTCAGCATTTGCCATTTTAATCACTCTGCCTAGCCCTTCCATCATGATAACAAAGAGGAAGGGTGAGAGCGGATCCCCTTGTATAAGACCTCTGGAGGGTGTGAAGAGTCTTGAAGGAGCGCCATTAAGCAGGATAGAAAAATTGGTCATGGTAACTAGTGCCATACCCATCTTATCTAGTTTTGGTCAAAGCCATAGGCTCTTAGAACTACCCTTATATAATACCAACTTAGCTTATCGTAAGCTTTTGCTAGTTCAAGATGAATGATCATACCAGCTTGCTTGTTGCTTTTGGGAGAGTGTACCACCTCATGCACTTGGATGATGTTATTGAGGATTTGTCTTCCTTCCACATAGCCTGTTTGCTCCTCTGAGATTAGAGCTAGTAAGAGGGGCTTGATTCTATTGGAAATCAGCTTGGAAATAATTTTATACACCACATTGCATAAAGCTGTGGCTCTAAAACCATCCGGAGTCATGGATTTTTCCTGTTTTGGGATGAAGGCTATCAAGGAAGCATTAAAAGCCTTCAGAACCTTTTTGGATCTTCTCGAGTCTTCCACCACCTCAATGATGTCTTGTTTGACTATTTTCCAATGACCTTTGAAGAAGTCTACATTGAATCCATCCGAGCCTAGAGCTTTTCCATTTTGCATTTCATTGATCACTTCACTGACCTCCTATTCCGAAACTGGCCTGTTAAGGTTTTTGTTTTCCTCTTTGGTAACCAGATGAGGGATATACTAAGTGAAATGGTTGATGAACCTGGAACTATCCTCCAAAGGCTCCTCTTCTTTACTGAGGAAATGTTGTACCAGAACAGATTCCATGTCTTTGTGAGAGACGAGTTCTCTCCCTTGAGAATCTTTGAGCTTTTTGATTCTATTGTGTGCCTTGTGATCCATGGTGGATTTATGAAAGAACTTCTTGTTTCTTTCTCCCTCTCTAATCCACTGTATCCTTGATTTCTCTCTCCAGAAAATATCATCTTGCAAGCACCTATCTTCCCATTCTTCCTGCAAAGAATGAACTATCCATTTCCACTCCTCAGTAAATCCCTTTGTGATGCTGATTTGATTAATCTCATGGAGTTTCTGCTCAGCTTCTCTTTTGGCTTTGAATATATTGCCAAATTCCTTTTTGTTGCAATCTTTAAGCTTAGATTTGATATGTTTATGTTTCTGTTGGAGCAGGAACATTCTCCTGCCTTGTATGTATAGATCCTCTCTCCACCATTTGTCAATATTTTTGGTGAATTCAGGGTGAGAGAGCTAGGCATTTTCAAACCTGAAAGGTTTGTTTGTTGGTGCACCCATAAAAGTGGCTTCCAGTAGTATAGGCCAATGGTCCAAACCTCCAAAGGGAAGAATAGAAGCTATCACGACAGGGCCTGAGAGAAAGAGGTTCTCTAAAATAATAAATCTATATATTTTAGAGGCAACTTGTGAAGCCCCTCCCCTCTTGTTTTATAACTTAATTTTATAACATTTCTTGTTTTACCATAGATATTATTAACATACAATATAACAATATTTTTAACCATGGATATTTACTCTCACTTTACCATGGATATTATTAAAGTAAAAATATTCTTTGTTACAATACCATGGTTTATCAATACAATATGACAAAAAAATAACTGCATTGCATAATCCAAATATTTTATACATATTTTACTTAAACTTAATTTTATAACATTTCATGTTTTACCATAGATATTATTAACTTGTAAATAGGCTTTGTTACACTACCATGTGCCAATACCATGGCTTACCAGTACGAGCCAAAAAACCAAAAATCATTTTACAATAGAATTATTTTATACATATTTTATTTTAACTTAATTTATAACATTTTTTAATTAAATTTAAAATATGAAAGATTATACTTTTGAGATATCTCAAAAACTTCTCTCATTAATAAAAATATTTCGCACTTATTATATGGAGATTAAATCAAAGTTTTAATACAATTAAAATTGTGAACACTTTTATATATAAAGATGTGAAATTTATAAAATAATCTCTTTTCACTCTAAAAGCGATTTGCACCTCAAGAGTGTTTACCCCTTTTGGGGATTCTTATGGTTAAGAGATTAACTCAACTAACTTGATCATGAAAATAAAATAATGTATCTATCTTAAATTTACATTAATATATTTATATCCAACTTTATTAATTGAATATGCTTTTTTGGTATGTTATTATTTTTTCTATTATAGTTTATGAAAAAAAATGTAATTATTTAAAAATTTATTTCAAGATTATTGAATATTTTAAAAGGAAATCTATTGTTTGTTTTAATTTTTATACAATGACTAATTACTAGTTGTTGAAAAATCCAAATTTCTTTTTTAGTTTATTTCATTTCATTTTTTTCCATTTTTCTTTCATAAATATTTTTTTCCCATTTTCCTTTCCTGCTGTTACCTAGCTTAGTAATATAACTTTATCTAAAATTTAAGTTTGAACATTATTGCAAAGTTGTGAAGTTGGAATTTGTATATATTACTTTCATTGAATTTATCTCAATTACAACTATGAGTTGCCTTTTAATAGGTAACCCCAGCACAATCAAGGTGTCATATGGGTTTTTGAGGGTGCTGAATCCATTTATACAATAAGAAAACTAATTTAAATAAAACTCAAATTTTTCCAGCACTCGAAAGTCTAAAAAGTCGCACTAAAAACAACTCCATTACAAATATATTATGAATTAAAAGTATCCAATCACTTCAAAAATAAAATTATATCCTTAAAAACAAAAATCCTTTTAATATTACACAGACCAAAATCAACACATTTTTTACAATATTTTTAATATTACGCAAACCCAAAGCAACAACAGAATTTTTATTTTTTATTTGATAAAATATATTTTTTATAATTTCAATAGTTGATGAACATAAAACACAAGTTTCCTAGCTGAAAAGTTCGAATATTTAGCCTTTTCTATACATAAGTTCCAATATTTATCATTTTCTGTACATTCTTAGAACCTTAACAGTGTAAAAGCACATAAAACACAATTTCCAGTATCCTCGGAATTTGTTATACATCCTTAGAACCTTAAAGGATTTATGCTTCTAAATCCTTGACTGTGTATTTAAAATACTGACTGTTCTTTCAGCAGTAACACAAAAACTGGTCTGAGAGATACCTGGATTCTTTTGCTGAGTCTTCACTTTGCTGAAGAAGTTGCTGCAACAAAAATCCTTCCTACAGCTTCTTTGAATGCCTTCAAAGAGCCTAACCTGCTCTAATACCACTGTTGGGGATATTTCTTGTAAAATCCCAAAAACAAACATAAATTCATACACAGAGACAATGCTCTATTTTACCACAGGATTTTTAATCACAGCGAAAACAAAAAAAATTCTGAGCAGCGAACATAATTTTTTTTTACACACACCAAGGATTTCTATCTATTAATAAAAATTGTTGTTACATATTATGTCCTTCCTCTCTCACAGAGGGATTCACCAAAAATTACTATATACTTCTGTGCAGAAATTACATATATATATTTCTCACGCTGCTGCATGGATCATTTTACATATTCAAAAATGTTTTTTTCACCCGCACTGCTGTGCCTCCCATTCCAATTCGTTACATTTACCAAAAAAATTTACATTCATATATGACTACCGGAGAAGAGACTTACATCCCCATACTTCCGTAAAAAAAAGACAGTAAAAATTAAATGGTCTTACTGGCTTTTACTGGTGCCCATACTCCCGCTCAGGCAAAATTAAAAACTTCGCTTAAACTTACCAACCACAGTAAATTGCATTTACTGTTTACTGAGAAAACTTACGGCAATGTAACTATTACTTCATGTTGAATTTAGTTTCCAGGCCTTTACTTCAACCATTATACAATATGGTTTTAGAACTCTATCGGGTCCAGACTTCATCGCATGGCACACACATATGCCAAAGGTTATGCACCCATGGTTTCCCCGATTGCGAAATCCCGATCACAATATGGCCCGATACCTCCGATTATATATATTATAATATATGTCTAAAATGCATAAAAAAAAACATAAAACGAGCCACTGGCAGACCCGAAATAATATTAATCAAAATGTTGAATACCCATCGGGTCCGGGATATCGGGTCTCAACTTATCGCATGGAAAAGGCTGCCCACTTGGTTTCCGCCGATAGCGATATCGGCGATCGCTCATTGCAAATAACAAAACTTTAGCTGCCATTTCACCGATGCGATATCGGCGATCTCTTATCGCTGGAGTGTTCATCGCTGCTGCACTCCTTACCTGATGCGCAGTTGGAATTACTATTTTCAACAAAATCAACCTCTATGGATTCACGCAGTCGATCAATCTTCCAAGCCATGATTTCACATAGAAACTCCCACAAATGATGCCACATTACTAGTCAATGGCAAATTGAGGTTCAACTGGCACAAACAATGCATCAAAAGGCACAAAAATTGCTTCCACTACATTGCAGGTTTAAGCAGATCCACAAATTAGCACATCACTGTTAATTTTGCCTGCACTCACCACACTTATCGCAATGCTAACACAAATTGCTCCAATTAATGAGCGTTAACAACCACTGTTCTATATGTAGTCACCCAGTAGCAACAAAGCATGGAAAACAAGCAAAGGAATTAATAAACAAAACAATTATCAAACTTTTTATTTCCCCTCATCTTACGACGGGCTAAGCTTCCTCAGTCGAGGATGGGCCAAGCTCAAAAGGGGTGAGGGCCCTTAGGGCTCTGATCACAATCTAAATTATCACCATCAGTGGCCTTCAAACTAGGTAAATGCTTGTCACGATCGGTGAGCTCTTCTTTGACACAATGCTACCACGCTTCTCCTAGTCTCATCGTGATCGATCTTAAAACAATTTTAGGATTTCCCCAAGATTAAGGATCTCTGAGTCCCACATTGTACCTCCATGCCAAACTTAATCCACATGCCCAAGTTGTTCGATGGTCCAAATCAAGTTAAATAGATGATACACAAGTATTACCACAAAAACATTACACAATACAAGTTTTATTTCCCTCAACCTAGGACAAGCCAAGCTTCCTGAACCCACGACGGGCTGACCTTCCTCATCCCAGAATGGGCCAAGCTCACAAGTGGTCGAGCCCTTAGGGCTCTGATACCATGCTAAATTTCCATGACCAAATCTATTTTTCATCTTCAAATATGAAAAATAGATTTCCTCATGGAGATTTAACATGGCATCTACAGCCTTGAGGTCCTGGCCCCTTGTGAGCTTGGCTCGTCCTTAGTTGAGGGAAATAAAATTAGTATTGTGTAATGTGTTTGTGGTAATACCTGTCTATCATCTATTGAACTTACTTTTGACCACCGAACAAGTTGGGCACGTGGATTGAGTTGGGCATGGAGCTACAATGTGAGACTTGGAAATCCTAGCTGTATGATTCTTGAATCTCAAGGAAATCCTAAAACTGTTTCAGGATTGGTCATGGCAAGACCTAGAGAAGCATGGTAGTTTTGCATAAAAGAAGAGCCCGACGATTGTGACAAAATTTTTACCTCGTTTAAAAGACTCTGATGGTGACAACGTAGATTGTGATTGTTGTGAGAACACATATCACGACAAATCGACAATGAGGCTTTGATAGAACTCACAACCCGACATTGTTGTGCCTGTGTGGTGAGATTCGGTTTGTCTTGTTGTGCAAACGTGTTTGGAGAAGAAGTTCTGGATGGTTGAAATAATGTGTGTGGTGCAACCAATTTAGAGGACGATATTATGAAAAACGAGTAGTGGAGCACACATCAGGGGTTGTTGGTGTAGCTGGAAGGACTATGTGAGATACCTTGTGTATTAAGGTTGTTCATGTAGCCTAGAAACGCATGACCTGTTGTAGTGGAGGAGAAAGGGCCGAGCGGTGGCATAGAGGAGGCCATTAAGTGAGAGCTTATATGTGCTATGTGTTAGTTAGGTTGTCGTGGTAGTGGTTGTGGATCTATTGTTGCTTATCGATCTCACTTCCGTGAGCGATCATGGAGCTAGTGGTGAAGTGTAGTGGAAGAGTCGTGATCCAACGTGGATGGACAACATGTAGCAGTTGAGGTTGTATCTGCTCATGGACCAACTTGGAGCGGCATGAAATTTATCAAAGAAGGCATGGCATGGTTGTAGTGTCAACATTCAATCTATTGGTGGGTATGTGGATGATCATAGGGCAATCAAGCAATGGTGAGTCTACCCATCATGGAGGAGAAACAGATTTGTGAGTCTGCATGTAGACTTGTGAGTGTTGAGATCCCAGTGCAGTGGAAGCTTGGGGCATTGCCTTCGCGTGGGTGGCCGAGTCTTGGTGGTCACAAAAAATCTGGGGAGGCATGGCTTTAAAGAGGTAGGACATTGAGCGGAGGATAGTAGCAGATCTAGGTCAATTAGTGGCCCTATGAACATTGATTGCCATAGGATTCAAGGCATCGTCTTATGTATTCTTTATCCATTTGGTGGATATGTGAAGCGGTTAGTGAGGCACAGTGGTAGTAGTGTTTTTTTGCCACCATTGAAGGCTGGTATGGTGAGGAGAGTCGACATTGAAGCTCATTGCCCCCATGTTGAAGTGTTTTATCTCCGCTAAATCACTGCCAAACTGGGACAAGGCAGAGGATATGGAAGAATTAAACGCAGAAGAGTCGACACAATTCTGTAGCTAAGGTTGGGTGCTCGATTCTATTGAGTGATTCCTTGTCTTATTGTAGACCATTATGGTAAATAACTAGAGATCATTGTTCTCTACTTCATATGAGTGCATGTCTTGTTCTTGCTATGAAATTGGGTCAACTGAGGCAATCAATTCCTAGAGGGAAAATGACATTTCAGCCTGGATAGTTTTGGAAATACCTGGTATGGTAATAACATTCTTTAGAGTTACTATAAAAGAAAATAAGCTTGTGCTTCTGCACAAAAGTTGCCTATCTATTGTCAATCCATGCCAAATTTTTTATTGTTCTAGTTGAGTAATTTAAATGAGGAGATGAGAACGTGAGAAATCATGGCTTCTTTTAGATTGCAAGATCGTCTCTGGCTGCAGATTTCTGAAATGAGAATAGGGGCATTGGTGGGTGGAAACCATACAGCTACAAGATTATTCAGTGCAAAACCATTGATGCCAACGATTAGCTAGATTTTGCAAGTTAAAAAGCATTCTTGTGTGTATTAATATGTCATTTCATGGTATGGTATTTCATTGTTGCGTGTATTAATGTCATGGTATTTCGGGTTGTCATTGAAGTGATATTTTTTTGACCAACTATTGTCACAATTATGAGTGTGTGTTGGAACTAGTCATTCCAACAATACACAAATTTGCAGGAATTATTGATTACTAGATATGATGAATACATGATATTGAAAATGGCAGCATCAGAGATTGTAGAAGACATTGCACTGAAAATGGCAACATCAGAGATTGCAGGATGATGGACAATCAATTTTGTGTGAATTTTTTAGCTCCCTATAATACTAGTGATTACCCCATCACTATTGTAGTTGTATCCCTTATTAATATTGTTGTGCCCCTATTTTTCCCCATATTTGTTATTACTGTGCCTCACAGAACCCCTCTATTATTATTTTTGTGGCTTTATATTATTATTGTTAGGTCGGCTAGGTTATATTGTGACTCCTTAGACTCTTATATATACAAAGGAGGTTTTGTCATTTGAATCACCAAAGAATTGTTCATTTATGTAATGTAAAGGAGGTTGTCTCCTTGAAGAGGTTGAATTGTAAGGCGTTAAACTATATTTTCTATCTTTTTGTGACTTGGTTTCATAACATTTGGTATTAGAGAATTGGATTCTAGGGTTTCCCTGCTCGAAATAGGTCATCGTGGCATTTTCGCTATAACCTTTTTTTTGTGATGTTTCAGAAACAAAAAAAAACCCCATTTGAGAGGAAATGACATTGAACCTTAGGTCCAAACTTCAGAGCTTTTCACACTATATTTGCAAAGATATGATCTGAGGAAGTTGGTCTTTTTGCAGATTGCTAAATTACATTCGAAACAGGTGACCTGGGGAAAATAATTATAACTTTCTCTCTCAGTATCAGATTAAAATTTTGTAAGAAGGTAGAGAAACATGAGGGACTGTAGTTTCTTGTATATATTTTTCAGAGCCAAAGGTCAAAAAATAACCTTTCCCTGGATAATCCAATTTGGATCAGACTCGTGGCATTGGAAAGAGGACATAGAGGGCTACCAGAGGTCACAATTTTAGAACTAGATGATCTGAAATTACAAAGATACATCAGATTCCATATCAAGCTCCTATAAAGTGAAAAATGGTGTGTAGTTTTTTTAAAATTTTTGCATAAGCTTGGTTTGAAAAATTAGTTTGAAGGAATTCAAAGGGCATATTAAAGCATTATTATCAATAATTGATGCCTCGAGGAAAGAAAATGCAAACACCTAGTAAGCAACCTGAAAGCTCTAGCATGACTCATGAAGAAGAGGAAGAAATGCAACATGATATATCAAAATTACAAGACCAAGTGCAACAAGTGTCACTTGCATAAAAAGAAAGAAAATCTAAGAGGGATGGTTTAAAGAAAGATGTAGAAGCTAAGATGGGTGGTTTAAAGAAAGGCATAGAAGCTAAGATGGATTGTTTAAAGAAAGTCACAGAAGTTAAGATGAATGACGTGGAAGCTAAGATGAATGATTTGAAGATAGATTTGAAGATAGACATGGAAGATTTGAAGACAAGCATGGAAGATTTGAAGACAGATTTGAAGACAAATTCAACAAAGTTTCTATAAGAAATGCTTACTAATGGTTAAAGGGTAGTAAAGAAACCCCATGATGAGAACAAAAGAAATGTTAGTCATGATTTCATAGACTCTAATGTTGGATTGAAGACCCACCATATTCCAAAAATTGGTATGAGGAAGTTTGATGGCAAGGATCCTGCAACATGGATATTACAAATGGAGCAATTTTTCGATCTCAGTAATGTGCAAAACACATAAAAAGTACGTATTGAAACTTTATATTTGGAAGCAAATCAGTTTGTATGGTATCAATGGCTTTGCTCTCATAAACAAATTATCACTTGGGTAATTTTTACGAAATAATTGACAGCACATTATGAGGATACAAAAAAGCAACAATTTTTTTAACCAATTAATAAGTCTCAAACAAAAGGGTTCAATAATGCGGCACATCGAGGAGTTCCAAAAATTGAACATAAGGGTAAAAAATATTCTAGAGGGGGATAGGATTGATGTGTTCATAGGGACTTTAAAGGATAATATCGAACATGATGTTCACGTTTGGTAACTTGATTCATTAGAGAAGGCATTCAGGTTAGCAAGAAAAATGGAAAGCAAAATTATGGCAACCAGGAAGCATACCACTCACAACTATAAAGATAGAAGTGTTGTTGCCCCTAGTCTTCCACAACCTATAAGGTTGACACCACAAAACTTGGAAGAAAAAAGAGAAAAAGGGTGTTGTTACAGTTGTGATAGCAAATACACTAAAAGTCATAAGTGTGCTGAGAATAAATTATTCTACATATATTGTGAAGAGGAAGAAGAAAATGAGCAAGAAATGTCGAAAGAAGAGGATATACTCCAGGAAAAAAGCCTAGATAAAGAAGAAATGAATCTGACCACATCTTGTAATGCATTGGCTGGAGTTACCACTACTCAAACCATCAAGATAGAAGGACAAATCAAGAAGAAAAAGGTAATAGTGTTGATTGATTTAGGTAGTACCCACAATTTTATTCATTGTAAGATAGCCAAAAAATTGAATTGCTTCGTATATCCAGCACTAGAGTGTCAAATGATGATTGCAAATGGAGGAACGATAAATTGCTCTAGAAAGTGCCATAATATCGAGCTATCCATGGGAGAATATGTATTGACTAGCCCAATGCTTTCCATTCCAATGGGAGGTGTTGATGTTGTACTACGAGTCCAATGGCTACAATCCTTGGGTACAATAGCTTTTAATTTTCAAGAACTTTTCATGAAATTTTATACAGAAGGAAAGCAAGTTGAATTAAGGTGTATCGCAAGGAAAATGAGAAAGATGATCAGCTCTAAGGGTATGACAAATCTTCTAAAAAAGCAACAAAAAGGTGTAATTGCACAATTATGTTTGCTGGATGTTTCCACATCGGAATCATCTATTTCTGTAGATCTCCAAAAAGCCTTGGACAATCATTCCAAGGTATTTGAGACTCCCAAAGGTCTCCCACCTATTCATGATCATAATCATGCTATTCATCTGATTTGAGGAAGTGTTCCTCCAAGCATCAAGCCATACAGATATCCCTATGCCCAAAAGAGTGAAATTGAATGTATGGTTGCAAAAATGCTAGAGGCTAGTATAATTCAACCTAGTCAAAGTTCTTTCTTTACTCCAGTAGTATTGGTGCACACGAAGGATGGATCATAGCGCATGTGTCTCGATTATAGGGAGCTCAACAAGCTCACTATTAAAGATAAGTTTCCCATTCCTGTCATTGATGAATTATTGGATGAATTACATGGATCAATTTACTTCACCAAGTTGGATCTTCATTCAGGATATCATCAAATCAGAATGAAGACTGAAGACATTTGTTAGGTAAACTTCACTCAGGATAGAGTCAAAGTTGACGAGATTAAACAGTGATGGTTTTGGAGCACATGGTATTGTGCACCCATAGTATTCTGCTCATGGTATTATATTTAATTGAGTTTATAAAAGGCTGGAAGGACTTCATTGTAATACAAGGCATCGAGGTGAGCGGTGAAGGCTCACTTGGTTAGATTGGCCAGGGTTTTCGCCAATGCTAATGAGATCTTATTAGGTTGGGTTTTCCCCGGATTTCGGTTTTTCCTGGATAAACATTTGTGTTTAAATGTTTATGGTTGTTTTTGGTTATTCGCTTATATATATTCCTCTCGGTAATTATTTATGTTATGCAGTAAATTTCTTAACAACTAGTATCAGATCCAGATATTGGCTTCAAAGGGATTCTTTGATGTCAAGGGTTTATGTTGCCTGATGACATCAATGTAGCCTTTTTACAGATCTGGGTTTGAAAATAATTGGGAACAATCATACACGAAGAACCTTGAGGAGAATATGTGGAAGATAGTGTCGTAACTACCAGGGATCGCAATACATTTGTGATATTTACCAGTTTAGAACATGTTGATGAATTGTTTGGGATTCATGCGGCTATTTAAAGAAGATCAGTAGAAGAAAATTGTTCATGTGGCTTTGAAAAATGTTCGTTTTCTACTATGTGAGGCCATTGATGTTGGAATCTTGAGGTTCTTGGGCTAGCAGTTGGAGTGGTTTGGTAGAAGTTTTTGAGAAAATAAAATTAAGAGAGGATGGAACAAAATTGCTACAACAATAAACAAAAAAAAAATAATGAAGTGAAAATTATGGCATGTAAATGGGCAAACTACTACAAGACCTGGTAAGGCATGTGTACCCCTCGGTGATTACCGGTAATGTCTCAGTTAGACCTAGGTGATAGGGGGATGTCGAGTTAACAATACCCTGGGTAAAAACTCTAAGGTGGGTAAGAGCTAGAGTGAGTGGGATTGTCTCACTTAGCAGGCTTGGCTGGAGTTAGTCAAGGAACCCCAAGTCAAGTTTAAGGGGGGAATTGTTAGGTAAACTTGACTTGCGATAGAGTCAAAGTTGACCAAGTTAAACAGTGATGGTTTTGGGGCACATGGTATTGTGCACCCATAGTATTCTACCCATGGTATTATATGTAATGGAGCTTAGAAAAGGCTGGAAGGACTTCATTGTAATACAAGACCTGGAGGTGAGTGGTGAAGGCTCACTTGGTCAGATTGGCCAGGGTTTTCGCCAATGCTAATGAGATATTATTAGGTTGGGTTTTTCCCCGGATTTGGGGTTTTCCTAGATAGACATTTGTGTTTATGTTTTTATGGTTGTTTCTGGTTATTCTCTTATATATATTCCTCTTGTTAATTATTTATGTTATGCAGTAAATTTCTTAACAACATTTCGAAAACAACATTTAGAACTCTTGAGGGTCATTATGAATTGTTGGTCATGCCTTTTGGCCTTACCAATGCACCTCCTACATTTCAATGTTTGATGAATTCCATTTTCAAACCCTTCCTTAGAAAATTTGTGTTAGCATTTTTTGATGATATACTACTCTACAACAAGTCTTGGAAGGATCATGTTGAACATGTTGACAGGGTGCTACAACTATTAGAGGAGAAACAATTAAATGCAAAAAGATCCAAATGTTTGGTTGGAGTACAAGAAGTGGAATATTTGGGTCATATTATATCTCACTATGGAGTTAAGGTAGACCCTAGCAAAATTAAAGCCATTAAGGAAAGGAAAATCCCCACATCCATAAAGCATATTCTTGGGTTAATAGGGTATTATCATAAGTTTGTTAAGAATTATGGGAGAATAGTAGCACCTCTAACAACATTATTGAAGAAAGATGCATTTTCATGGACTCTAGAAGCAACAAAGGCCTTCGAACGTCTTAAAGAGGCAATGTGTCAAGCACTGGTCTTAGCTACAGCAAACTGCACAAAAACCTTTATTATGGAATGTGATGCTTAGGAAATCGAATTGGTGTTGTTTTAATACAAGATGAAATACCTATTGCTTTTGAAAGTAGTCCAATCAAGGGAAAGTTTTAACACAAAGCTATTTATGAGAAGGAAATGTTGGCAACATTACATGCACTTAAGAAATGGAAACCCTACCTAATGGGAAGACACTTCAAGGTAAAAACGAATCATGATAGCCTTAAATAATTTTTAGAACAAATATTATTCTCTGAAGAACAACAAAAGTGGGTCACAAAGATGTTGGGCTATGACTTTGAAATCATCTACAAAAAAGGGAAGCAAAATGTGGTGGCATATGCACTCTCAAGAAAGGATGAGATGTGGAAGCTTGTTGTGTGCCATTTCTATTATCCAACCAGATTGGATAAACAAAGCAAGGGAGGAATGGAAGAATGATGAAGAAGTGTGGGCACTTATTGGAAAATTACAACAAGATTCTAGTACATCTGATAAATTTAGCTCGCAAAATGATACGTCATGGTACAAAGATCGCTTATACCTCTGTAAGAATTCCCAACTCAAACAAAAGATTCTTATGGAATTGCACACTTCTCCCTAAGGAAGTCACTAAGGATTTCTAAAACCTTACCAAAGGGTTAAGAAGGATTTTTTTGGGATGGTATTAAATCAGATATTCATAAGTTTGTGGCGGAATGTTTGGTTTGCAAACAAAATAAAGTGGAAACAATTAATACCTCCGATCTATTACAACCTTTATCGATTCGAAGCCAACGTTGGGAGAAGGCTTCAATGGATTTTATCACAGGTTTACCTAAGTCTGAGGAAAAGAGTGTCATCATGGTGGTAGTTGACAGAATTACCAAATATGCACACTTTTGTGCATTATCACATCCATTTAAAGCCAATATAGTTTCTGCTACATTTATAGAAACAATTCAAAAGCTACATGGAAATCAAAAGATTATTGTAAGTGACAGAGATCCCATTTTCACTGGAAATTTTTGGACAAAATTATTTTCTTGTCTTGGTACTCAGTTAGCTCATAGCTCATCTTATCATCCTCAATCTGATGGGAAAATTGAGATAGTGAACACATGTTTGGAAGGATATCTTTGTTGCTTTGTATCTCATAAATAGACACAATGGATCAAATGGTTGCCTCTGGCTGAATGGTGGTATAACACTTCCTTCCATACAACAAAAAAAGTGACCCCATTTATGACACTTTATGGATATCAGCCACCATCCATCACATCATATTTAAGAGAAAATCTAAGGTTCAAGCAATGGAACATCACATCGAACATCAACAATAAGTCCTCCAACTCTTAAAGGATAACCTCGTGTTGGCACAGAATAGAATGAAACAACAGGGAGATGATCGCAGTGAAATAAGTTTTGATGTAGGTGATTGGGTATTCCTACGACCACAACCATATAAACAAATGTCCCTCAAGTAATCTAAGAAGGATAATAAATTATCACCAAAGTATTATGGTCCACACAAGGTGTTGCAAAATATTGGTACGATGGCATACAAATTGGAGCTTCCTACAACTTCTCGAGTGCACCCAGTTTTCTATGTTTCATGTTTAAATAAGCTTATAGGTGACAAGCTCCCAGTTTAAACAATATTTCCAGAACTTGATGAGGAAGGAAAAATTATATTGGAACTGGAAGCAGTCACAGAAACAACAACTCGACAACGACGAAATCAATCAATTTTGGAGTATCTCATCAAGTGGAAGAACTTTTCCGTTGAAGATTCCACATGGGGGGATGAACATTTTATACAAAAGCATCTAGAACTACTCAAGTGTTGAGGACAACACTTTTTTGAAGGAGAGGGGCATGTTAGGTCCCTATAATACTAGTGATTACCCAATTATTATTGTAGTTATATCCCTTATTAATATTGTTGTGCCCCTATTGTCCCCATATTTTTATTACTGGGCCCCATAGAATCCTTCTATTGTTATTTTCGTGGCTTTATATTATTATTGTTAGGTCGACTGGGTTATATTGTGACTCCTTAGACTCCTATATATAGAAACGAGGTTTTTCCATTTGAATCATCCAAGAATTGTTCATTTGTGTAATGTAAACGAGGTCTCCCCTCGAAGAGGCTGAATTCTAAGGCATTCAACTATCTTTCTATCTTTTTGTGAGTTTGTTTCATAACAAAATTAGTGTGAGTTTGTGGAACACACTCACACTGTAGTATGAGCCACATATTGTAATTCTAACAAATCTACATATCATATAATATTTTGTAATGGTTAGGTTGTGGTCTTGAAATGTTTTATGTAATTCCTGTAAGACCGAGAGAGGCATCCATACCCTTTGTTATGTGTTCCCTTTGTAAGAGAGTTTTAACACCCTCGAAGAGTGTGTCATGCCCGATGGATACGCTTGGGTGGGTCATATTGGTTTTAGACTCCATGAGGTGAAATTTTATAGCTAGGGGGAGTTCATCGAGAGGTTGGATGAGCCATGTATGTGAATGAATTCCTAGTAGACTGGCAATTGCAACGGTTGGGAATTCATGCATTCTGGTAGATAGTTGTTCCTTTATGTGGGCATCGACAATTGCATGAACAAGGTACATGGTGTAATGAGGAGAATTGACCAGATGTAGATCTTGCATATTAATATCGAGACAAGTAGTCATTAGGGGGGAGTGTTGGAAAATGTAATTCCACTTATCTTAGTTGTGAATTTCTATGTAAAGAGTCGGTTCCTATTCTATAGGAGTGGTTTCCCTAGTTTTGTGTGTGGTTGAGATTTTCTCTCAACCAAGAGATTGTATGTCAAAGCTAGTTTTCTTATCTTGAGACAATACTCCTATATATATATAATATGATATTTGATTAGTGTATGTGAATATATTTAGCACTATCGGTTTTTTATCAGTAAATTTAACTTAGGAACTTTGCTGATTTGACACTATGAAAGTGATGTAGAGTAGTAAAACATCAAGGTTCCTACCGAGTATTAGTTTATTTATTTATTTTTATTTTTTCTTTCTGCAAAAGATTTAATAATATAAGACAAATGAATTTAGCATCATCAAAACCTTAAACAACTAAAATCTTGAAATGGTTACCTTAAGCACCTAAAATCTGGAAATGTAACCAGTATAATTGAGATTTCTAAATAATTTCTCCAAATTTTAACTAAATCATACCTAACTTTCTAGTATTTTCTAGGTAAATTTGAAACATGTTTGACTAAAATCTTGAAATAGTTACCTTAAACACCTAAAATCTTGAAATGTAACCAGTATAATTGAGATTTCTAAATAATTTCTCCAAATTTTAACTAAATCATAACTAAATTTCTAATATTTTCTAGGTAAATTTGAAACCTCTTTAGACTAGGCTAAACATTAGATTGGAGGGTAAGTAAAGGAACATTGGTAGTCTCGTGTCATCAGTTGGTTTTGGCAACTGCATTCCTGACGGGGAATTGGAAGGAATCTATTTGTGAAAATTACTATGTAAATTAACTAGCATTTGCATCACATGTTGCAAAGGAAACGTCGTAAGGCATAAACTCCAAAAGGATGGCACTTGATATTGCAAATTATCATCAAATGTTGGTAGCAACATCATGATAATCTATATGAAATCGATAGAGTTGTGAATTTATCCTTTCATCCACTAGTTCTTAGATACGTTGCCCACTGGTCATCCTGGTCAAATCTAGATGTGATGTTAACACAACCCATTTTTAACAAAATAGAATTGGTTAAACCCTCTTTCCAAACACAAATTTGACTAGAATCCAATAGGAATTTTAGGCACATTCAAATTTCTATATGGTGGAATGATTCCATTGGTATGTTTTGCCCAATTTTAAATTAAACCAGATCATCCGACACAGTCAGAGTTCCAGATCAATCAACACTCTGACTGTTGAAAACTACCTAAGATATTCAAAGTTGTTTGGGTCGTCAGAAAAGAACCCTCATCAAATAGGGGTGAAGGGAGTCCATTTTCATTATCTGCAGAATTTGATTGTACCTACAACATGCAAAATGACGCTTATGAACAAAAATCCCTTTTAGTAAAGCATAGGAAAAACTTCAGTAACTTTGGCACACTACCATGCCTGCAATTGCTGCCACAGTGACATTAACAACAGTCTTCACCCATTAGTCAAGTTATTTCCAGCCACTGCAGTATACCACAGAGAAACAATAAGCACGTTTAAGCCTTTAGTAGGTATATGATATCGAAAAAAGAACTCAAGACTACTAGGTTTCTTCCATGACCGAGTGACTTCTCACCTTCAGCCACATTGAGGAAGAGAGCATACTAAACACATATTTTAAGACTACCTAAGATATTCAAAGTTGTCTAGGTTGTCAAAAAGGAACCGTCATCAAATGGGGTGAAGGGAGTCCATTTTCATCATATGCAGAATCTGGCCATGAAAATCAAATATTAAAAGTAGAATACATTATAATTATTCAAACCTAAGTTTACTGTATATTTAAAAAGACATGTTCATGCATTTTCAAGCATAAGCATTGAATTAATTCAAGTCTCGACAAATATACAAATCTCAAGAATATATTGTGTTACCAAAAATCCAAAGCGAAAAATAATATAATTGAAGAGATGACTGCATAGGGATTCTACAATCACAAAATAATTTTTTGAAATCCCCAATGAAAGCTACAGGGTATTAACTTTAGGGATATATTCCTTTTGAGAACTTTCATGTGCAATAATTCTTATAGACTTCTCTGCAAAGAATAAGGAAATGCAGGTGCATGTATTTGTCGAGATATCACTGATATGTGGCGCATGTTATTAAATCAATCTAAAATTCAATCGATAATTAAGCACCATAAATATACTCTGTTACCACAAGAAGGAGTAGATCGATCTTGAAATATAATTACACAGATCTCTTACAGTCATAATAGCTTAACAAATCGTTTATCAGAACTAAAATGGACGCTACAGGTCATTAGCTCCAAGTTTAGATTCGTCTTTGAATGGGTGTTAATCTACAACAAATATATGGTGTTATGATCTACTTAAGCTATGTAGAATAGATTGCATATGCTCAATCATTACATAGCATGCACAAAAAAGAGTAATTGCATCCAAGCTAATATACTTTGTAATAAAGAAATCTAGAATATCATCTACAACATGTGGAAATACGTAGCTATTCCTGGGATAAATACATAATATGTCCCTGAGAATACAATGTGGACTCTCATTGTTGGATCGATGCCACATAATATATGTTGGCTCACACACAATGCAGGAAAAAGTTTAGCTCAATTCTTATATTACTAAAACACAGAGGAAATATCTACACACAAATCTGTAGATTGAAATTCATTCAAACCAAGGTCAATGCAGGTCGTCTACTGCAAGCATGTAAAATAAACCACAATAAACACTAAAGAAAGGTATTGACAAAATATCCCCGGTAACCTAGTACAACATATTACAATCGCACTATAACTAGAGGAGAAGAAGGTTGGATAGTGGGGCCAAACCAACCAGCATGCCCCTCTCGAAAGAGAACTTAAATCAGATCAAGATATTAACATACAAATGCATAACATTCCAGCAAGAGTAACTTTTGTATTGAAAATGCAACCTCGTAGTTACATTGAAGTGATCTAACAATCCATTACAGAAGAGAGATTGACCTTGAGGGTTAGATTTGGACTAAGATAGAAAAAAATTACAACAATAATTATTACAATACTCTCTATGATTTTCCCTCCCCCTGCTCAAGGTCGACACTATGAATTTTATACACCGAAAGATATATGATAGTTTTAGGTTCACAATGATCTTGTAACCTTCCATATCTCAAATATCCTAATCAAATCAAGTCTTCTTGTTGTTTAAATATTAGATCTGGAATTGAAAGCCCAACAAAGATGGAATGGTAGATCTAGTTGAGAATCCTCCAACGAAACCCCAAATCTAGACTTTCTCTAGTGCACTTGAATTAGCAGATTGGAAATATGCCCATGATTTCCTGCGTGACTTCAAATAAACAAAAAGGGAGAGGAAGGAATCTGAAAGAAACAAACCTAGTTTTTTCATCTCGATCTTGGAGCTCCTCAAATGTGAGAGTTCTAGAAAATCTAGAATTAATTTCCCAATAGATCTAGATCTACTAGAAACAAGCACAATGCAAATCAGGCCAGCACATAGGCTAGTCACTTCCTCCTCATCAGAGGTTTACACACTAGGACTTTACTTTCTACTCATCAGAGCTTTTCACTCCTCATGGAGCTGCCTCTTAACTACTTTACCTTTCGATATAGTGTCACTATATCCCGTTATTCATCCACTGACGATGATGTTGTGACATTGGCCTACCATGAAATAGTTCAGGCCCTGTTTGGGCAGGTCTTGTAATTTCATTACTTGAACTATATTCTGCTTTTGGGTTATAAAATCATCATTATTCCATTAGTTACCAAGTTCATGAGCTAACATCCACTTCATAATTTACCACTATTGCAGAAAGAAATTTTAAAATAAAAATACATTCCAACTGACTACAAACCATTTTCTATTCATTGATATCCTTTCTAAAGCCGCCTTTTGCTACTTTGAACTTCAATTTAACATATGCATCACTTGGGAAATTTGGTTTCTACTGTACAAATACACAAAATCATGTTTAAAAACATTTCGCTATATTAGAAATAACTCCAAATAAGAAATGCATATTTCCCTACAACAAGCTCTGTCCAACATATCTAGCTGGTACATAAGTTTGGCCCCCATAGATTTAAAAAAAAAAATGTGGATCAATAGTTAAGATTGTGAAAAATTTTGGATCAATAGTATTTAAAATTGTGAATCAATAGTATTTTTCAAAATAGAGAAAAACTATCGGTTACATAATACCTAAAAAGCAAGGAACGCTCTTTCTCACGTTCAACCACATTGAGCAAGAGAGCATACTAAACACATATTTGAATACTAACTGATGTATTCAAAGTTTTCTGGGTTGTTAGAAAGGAACCCTCATTAAATGGGGCTGAAGGGAGCCCATTTTCATCATCTGCAGAATCTGATTGTACCTGCAACATGAAAAATGAAGCTTATGAACAAAAATCCTTTCTAGTAAAGCATAGGAAAAACTTCAGTAACTTTGGCACATTACCATGTTTGCAATTGTTGCCACAATGACATTAACAACAGTCTTCACCCATTATTCACAACAATCTTCACCCATTATTCAAATTATTTTTAGCCACTGCAGTATACCACAGAGAAGCCATAAGCACGTTTAAGCCTTTAGTAGGTATATGATATCTAAAAAAGGCCTCAAGACTACTGGGTTTCTTCCATGACCAAGTAACATCTTACCTGCAGCCACATTGAGGAAGAGAGCATACTAAACACATATTTTAAGACTAGCTAACTTCTAAGGTATTCAAAGTTTTATGGGTTGTCAGAAAGGAACCCTCATCAAAGGGGGGTGAAGGGAGTCCATTTTCATCAATTACAGAATTTGGCCATTAAAATAAAATATTAAAAGTAGAATACATTATAATTATTAAAACCTAAGTTTACTATATATTTAAAAAGACAGGTTAATGCATTTTCAAGCATAAGCATTGAATCAATTCAAGTCTCAACAAATATACAAGATCTAGAGAATATATTATGTTACCACAAATCCAAAGAGAAAAATAATGTAATTGAAGAGATCACTCCATAGGCAATGTACAATCAGAAAATACTTTTTTGGAAATCCCTAATGAAAGCTATAGGGTATTAACTTTAAGGATATATTCCTTTTCATAACATTCACGTGCAATAATTCTTATAGACTACTCGCCGAAGAATAAGGAAATGTAGGTGCATGTATTTGTCAAGATATCACTGATATGTGGCGCATGTTATTAAATCAATATAAAATTTAATTGATAAGTAAGCACCATAAATATACTTTGTTACCACAAGAAAGAGTAGATCGATCTTGAAATGTCATAACACAGATCTCTTGCAGTCACAATAGCTTAACAAGTTGTTTATCATAACTAAAATGGACGCTACAGGTCATTAGCTCCAAGTTTAGATTCGTCTTTGAATGGGTGTTAATCTACAACAAATATATTGTGTTATGATCTACATAAGCTATGTAGAATAGATTGCATATGCTCAATCATTACATAGCATTCACAAAATAGAGTAGTTGCATCCGAGCTAATATACTTTGTAATAAAGAAATCTAGAATATCATCTACAACATTTGGAAATACGTGGCTACACAAAACCTTTCATCAACCAATCAATATCTTCCTGGCATAAATACAAATAAAAATACATTCCAACTGACTACAAACCATTTTCCATTCATTGATATCCTTTCTAAAGCCGCTTTTTGCTACTTTGAACTTCAATTTAACATATGCATCACTTGGGAAATTTGGTTTCTGCTATACAAATACACAAAATCATGTTTAAAAACATTTCGCTATATTACAAATAACTCCAAATAAGAAATGCATATTTCCCTACTACAAGCTCCGTCCAACATATCTAGCTGGTACATAAGTTTTGCCCCCATAGATTTAAAAAAAAAATTGTGGATCAATAGTATTTAAGATTGTGAAAAATTGTGGATCAATAGCATTTAAAATTGTGAATCAATAGTATTTTTCAAAATAGAGAAAAACTATCGGTTACATAATACCTAAAAAGCAAGGAACGCTCTTTCTCACATTCAACCACATTGAGGAAGAGAGCATACTAAACACATATTTGAATACTAACTGATGTATTCAAAGTTGTCTGGGTTGTCAGAAAGGAACCCTCATTAAATGGGGCTGAAGGGATCCCATTTTTATCATCTGCAGAATCTGATTGTACCTGCAACATGAAAAATGAAGCTTATGAACAAAAATCCTTTCTAGTAAAGCATAGGAAAAACTTCAGTAACTTTGGCACATTACCATGTTTGCAATTGTTTCCACAACGACATTAAGAACAGTCTTCACCCATTATTCACAACAGTCTTCACCCATTATTCAAATTATTTCTAGCCACTGCAGTATACCACAGAGAAGCAATAAGCACGTTTAAGCCTTTAGTAGGTATATGATATCTAAAAAAGGCCTCAAGACTATTGGGTTTCTTCCATGACCAAGTAACATCTTACCTGCAGCCACATTGAGGAAGAGAGCATACTAAACACATATTTTAAGACTACCTAACTTCTAAGGTATTCAAAGTTGTCTGGGTTGTCAGAAAGGAACCCTCATCAAAGGGGGGTGAAGGGAGTCCATTTTCATCATCTACAGAATCTAGCCATTAAAATAAAATATTAAAAGTAGAATACATTATAATTATTAAAACCTAAGTTTACTGTATATTTAAAAAGACATGTTAATGCATTTTCAAGCATAAGCATTGAATCAATTCAAGTCTCAACAAATATACAAGATCTGGAGAATATATTATGTTACCACAAATCCAAAGAGAAAAATAATGTAATTGAAGAGATCACTCCATAGGCATTCTACAATCACAAAATATTTTTTTGGAAATCCCTAATGAAAGCTACAGGGTATTAACTTTAAGGATATATTCCTTTTCATAACATTCACGTGCAATAATTCTTATAGACTACACTCCAAAGAATAAGGAAATGTAGGTGCATGTATTTGTCGAGATATCACTGATATGTGGCGCATGTTATTAAATCAATATAAAATTTAATTGATAAGTAAGCACCATAAATATACTTTGTTACCACAAGAAGGAGTAGATCGATCTTGAAATGTCATAACACAAATCTCTTGCAGTCACAATAGCTTAACAAGTCATTTATCATAACTAAAATGGATGCTATAGGTCATTAGCTCCAAGTTTAGATTCGTCTTTGAATGAGTGTTAATCTACAACAAATATATTGTGTTATGATCTACTTAAGCTATGTAGAATAGATTGCATATGCTAAATCATTACATAGCATGCACAAAACAGAGTAATTGCATCCGAGCTAATATACTTTGTAATAAAGAAATCTAGAATATCATCTACAACATTTGGAAATACGTGGCTACACAAAACCTTTCATCAACCAACCAATATCTTCCTGGGATAAATACATAATATGTCCCTAAGAATACAATGTGGACTCTCATTGTTGGATCGATGCAACATAATATATATTGGCTCACACATATGCAGGAAAAAGTTTAGTTCAATTCTCATATTACTAAAACACAGAAGAAATATCTACACACAAATCTGTAGATTGAAATACATTCACACCAAGGTCAATGCAGGTCTTCTACTGCAAACATGTAAAATAAACACTAAAGAAGGGTATTGACAAAATATACTTGGTAACCTAGCACACCATCCTATGATCGCACTGTAACTAGAGGGGGATAAGGTTGGAAGGTTGGATAGTGGGCGCAACCCAACCAGAGTAACTTTTGTATTGAAAATGCAAGAGTAACTTTTGTATTGAAAATGCAACCTTGTAGTTACATTGAGGCGATCTAACAATCCATTACAAAACGGAGGTTGCTGAGCTTATCCAACTTGTACCTAAGAGCCAAATTATACGCCATCACCATGTTATTTATTTCCTCAATGCATTCCCCGTCGGTGCTGTTACGCTCCCATAAGAAATGTGGTGCACATCCAAGAGGCCTCAAACCCACGCACACAAACTTTCTTGCGTTCGCAGTATACAGATTCTGCACAGTCATAAATATTACCCAAATTGCAATTCAATTCAACAAGACTGAAATGATTATTATTTGTATGGTCAAGAAAATTACTGTTGGTATTGTCAAGAAACCTTAGACTAGGAGGATAACTGACCTGCACACACGCTAAACCCTGAACACTGAACATGAAGATTTGCAGGATAACTGAACTCCACCCTAAACACTAAATCCCGAACATGAAGATTTGCAAGACAACTGACCTCCACAATCCCTAAAACCCCGGACACGAAGATTTGCAGGATTACTGACCTCCACTTCTGCGCTGATGGCATCGATGAGCAATTGGTTGAATTGCCATGGCATGAATGAGGAAAAGCCAAAAGGATTGCGCAGGTAGAAGTCAATATAATCGATGGTTCCTATGGAGATATAAATAATGGACATCGAAATTATTTGATTCGTTGATTCTCGCCCTAGGATCGACGATATCTGCTCAATCGTTTCTATAGCTAGCTTAGCCTGTTGCCCCAACAATATGCGTTGTCCCTGTTTTTGAATGAATGAATATAAACAAATTCTGTTAGACCAATCCCCATTATTTCAAAGAAAATTTACAGGAAGTATTACTACTCATATCGTTGAGTACAGGGGCAATCAGTATTTGGTCTGAGTCACTGGGATGCAAAACCCGCGCCCCTGCAGAAGCAAAATTGAGTCCACGCGCCATGGTTTCGATTCGCCCCGCTTGTCCAGGAAATGGCTGAACCAGCGGCATAGCCACGAGGTTTGCTGTTACATTTCAGAGAAGGAAATTTATAGTGAAATCGATCGATACAGATGAAGAAAACCTAGACCATGCGGATCTGGGGTTTGTCGGGAGATGTATACACATTGTTTATATTATACAGAGATCGATCGTTACAGATGAAGAAAACCTGGAACATGCGCATCTAGGGTTTGCACGGAGATGTATACACATTGTATATATTCCAAATAATCAAGAAATCTTACCTAGGTAAGCTACGACGAGCCGCCCGTTGGATAATCTTCCTGTGGCGATGTGGGTGTCGAAATCCCTTCTGTATGGAGGGTGATTCGCTCTCGCAAAAATTCCAAGACTATTGTTATTCCCGCAGGCTACAGTGGAGTTTCCAAAGATAAAGAACCTAGGGACCAGCGAATGATGGCGAGCCAGTTTGTTCTCTGTGACAATTGAAGATGCATTCCCTGTGGAGTTGGCGTGTGTTCTGAGTGGAGTCGGATGGTCCAAAGGATCTGTTCTGTTCTCATCCCGAGGATCGAACTCGTGACCTGGTAGCTGCTCCTGTGGGTTTCTGTATTCTTGTGACAAGGGCATCTGCGTGAGGTGTAGAGATCTGAAAAAGATAACAACGCCCAAGATGAGGAGTGCAATAGTCGTATACAGAGCCCTGCGGTGCACACCGGTTCTTGGCTTTCGATCAAAGAACTTCATCACTCATGCCGATCTTTTTTCCGCCTTAATATACCCAGCAAGGGCAATCCAGTATCGCGATCCAGTATCGCTGAGCAAGGGCGATCCAGGTAGGGCCGAGCAAGGAGAGGTCGTTGCTTTGTGTGGCCGGTTGCTATTCTTATAACGTTTAATATTGGTGGAATCAATCTAACGGTTGAAACAATTTTAATCGTCTAACAACTAAATCAAACGCCCACGAATGGACACGTAACCTCACAGGAGAGTTGATTTCAGATGGAAACGCCTTACAGCGTAATTATATATATGTATATATATTAAATTTGTTTAGGTGAGAATTAGTTTTTCTGATAAAAAGCTCTAGATTTAGACATATATGTAAAAGCTTATTAAAATATAGTAGAATAGTTTTGTTTGAATAAAAATGATGAATCCATTTGCATTTCAACGATAATAATTATCTTATTTAAAAACTAAATTAAGTTAACTTTTATATATATATATATATATATTCCCAAATAAACTGACGGTGTTTGGAAGGCCTCCCACCACCATTGGAGGAGTTGTGGAATTTTATCTGGATGCAAATATTTTAATACGCACAAATGGAATCCAACGTAAGGTTTGCCTTACTCATAGTTCTTGAATCAATCTTCCACTCGTCACATTCATGATGGGTTCAATCCATGGCATGGCTTCCTTATTATTAATTATTTAGCATCAACCTCCTTTGGTGACATCAATGATGGATTCGTTATGGTTTCCTTATCATTAATTCTTTTGCATCAACCGTCACCTGGTTACCTCAATGACCGATTCATTTCTGACAGGGATTTGGAAGGAATCTATTTGTGAAAATTACTCTATACATTAATTAAATATATATATAAAAAAATTGTTTAGGTGAGAAATAGTTTTCCTGATAGAAAGCTCAAGATTTTGACATATATGTAAAAGCTTATTAAAATATAGTAGAATAATTTTGTTTGAATAAAAATAATGAATTCATTTGCATTTCAAAGATAATAATTATCTTATTTAATAATTAAATTAACTTAACTTTTTTTTTATATATATATTCCCGAATAAATCGACTAGGTGTTTGGAAGGCCTCCCACCACCATTGGAGGAGTTGTGCAATTTTCTGTTGATGCAAATACGCACAAATGGAATCCAAGGTAAGGTTTTGCATTACTCGTAGTTTTTGAATCAATCTTCCACTCGTCACATTCATGATGGATTCAATCCATGGCATGGCTTCCTTATTATTAATTATTTTGCATCAACCGTACTATGGTGATATCAATGATGGATTCGTTATGGTTTCCTTATCATTAATTCTTTTGCATCAAGCGTCGGCTGGTTACATCAATGGCGGATTGGTTATGGTTTCTTCATCATTAATTCTTTTGCATCAACCGTGCGCTGGTGACATCGATGACGCATTCGTTATGGTTACCGAATCATTGCTTCCATTGTGTCAACTGTCCGCTGGTCACATCGATGATGGATTCCTTATCGAAGCGTCTAGACTCAGTTGACAAATTCGGAAATGAAGTGTGTTTGAAGCAAGGGCAATAATAAAATAGTAGAGCATCGAATCTCCAGCGGACGAAGCACATAATGAAAAATAACAAAAGTGCATCAAATCGAAATAGAGAGAATATCGGTGCACAAAATCCAAAATGTCATTGTTTAGAGCAGATTAAAATAAACAAGGACATGATTTTATATTTATATTCCTTCCTTACCAAATTTAATATAATTTAATTAACACAATTGTTTCATTATCAAATTTAAAATATTACAACGAGCGTACGAAATGCATAATACAATTTATAAGCACAGAACGTGAGATGGATCAGAGTAAAATAAGGCGTACATAATTCAAACACGCATTTTCAGATCCTAACATAAAACTACTCATAATATTGAAACAACAAAAAAACAGCTACAATTGCATATAACGACTTGGACTGTGCGTATGGACTCTAGTTCTCGCTTCTATGCCTCATTTACATTTATACAAAATTGAATCGGCAATTTCCCCTTCAATTCAAAAAGGGTTATGATGGTGATGACCATTTAAGGTCATGGCAGTGGCGCTCTTTAGACCCTGTATAGGTAGGTCATGGTGGTGACGTTCGATGAGGCGGGTGTTCAGTGAGTTGACAAATGATAATTATTTTCAACATTCTCTCTTAATTACAAATGACAACTTAACCATGACTTAATATAACTTAAACATGCATGTTGGTCTAGGTCTCATCTAGGGTTACAATGACTCAAAAACTTTGAAGTCAACAATGTAGCTAGATTTGCTTTTCCTTTTCTTCGACATTATGTATCCTAAGTTGTTTCATCTATTGCTTTTTGTTGTAGGTTCCAAATTTTAGTTTCTTCATTTGATGTTGCAACTATTCCATCGCAATATCTTTGTTTATCATAAAAACATAGAAAACCATTGTAGGTTGTTCATGGGTGTCCTTTACGTTTTAAAAAATGTGCTTGTATGTGGATTGTTGCCACATGTCATATTCAGTAGTTGTTCTTTATCATCAACCTTTTGATTATCAATTTGCTGCAACATAACATCATAATATAATTTTATTTCTTCATAATTTCGATACATGAAAATTATAGTGACATTTTAGTTTTCAGCATCCTCCATGTTGTCTTCAATATTCATTGTTGCAACTTCTATGCAGACGTAATCAACAGATGGTGTTTCAAGCCATGCTTCAAAGAACTTTAATTCTTCTTCATATTTTTTTCTTCTTCTCGGTTGCTTCTAACATCTGCCCAAACAAAATCAATGTCAAGTTTATATGAAAAAACAGCTTCAAAACCATATTGGATTTCTTCATTCTTCTTTTGAATGAGAGCTTTCTCCTCTTCTTCCAACTTCAAATTCATTGATGCCACATAATATCGATTCTCCACCTCTGCTTCTGCAAATATGTTTTCTTCCACTTGGTTTCCACACACGACTCGACTTATTTCACCAAATAATAACATATCAATAAGATGTTTATGTTGCCTCATCTGTAACCACTCATCACAACTGAATTGTTCTTCGTCAAAGTTAACATTAGAAATTTCAATTGCTCGATCCACTGAATTAGTTGCTTCTCCAATGTCTACATTATTTATGCCAAAATCAACTCTTGCTCGTAACACACCGTCAGCATTGTGATCCACTTTCAAGTGAGAGTCACCAAACTCTTTATCTCTCTTTAGATTTTCTGCTACAGATCCATCTTCATTTTCAACTTCAAGCACTTGTAAAACACATTGTATGATACTAGTATCTTCGACTTGATTACTTGCCCTTACACCAAAAGTCCTTTCAAGGTTATCCCAAAATTCTTTTGTTGTCTTTGCATCTACAATGAGGGGAAGAATGTTGTCATCTATGCATTCTTGTATGCATTTCAATGTGAAGGCATTTTTCTACCTTTTGACTTCGAAACATTCAAAATAGACCTTGAACAACTCTCACTATTTCTTTGAATATCTCAGCCTCTTGGATTTTCCCATTTATTTAATCACCTTATATTTTACAATCTTCACCAAATATAAACACTGTTGTAAAACAAGATATTTTTCTTTTTCTTTCCAAATCACTAGCCTTTTCCTCAGTGACTCTCATTGAATATTTCTATCCAGTTTTGCTTCAAGAATTCAAAACTTGAAATTTATAAATAAGACCACAGGAAATGTTGGGGATTTTTTTTGTTAAAATCCCGGAAACAACAAAAACTGAACAGACAGAGACAATGCTCTGTTTCTCTCTCCAGACGATCTTGGCACAGGGAAGCTTTATAAATTTCTGAGCAGAGAAAGTTTTTCCTCACACATAAAAGCACTTTGTATTTATTAATAAAAGACTGATACAAAATTCATCCTCTTTCACTCAGAGGGGTTTACCAAGAACTTCAAAAGAAATTACTTTGTCTCCTTTTGAAATTTTACACTGTTGTGTGTAAAATTTGTTTACATTCACTGTTGTAAATAAAAATAATTTATATCAACGCACTGCTATGTGGAAATTACGGATTCACCAAAGAAAAAAATTACATTCATGCTGTTGCATGCTCCCCTTTTTACTTCGCACTGCTGTGCGTATTTCTCACACCATTACATACACATAACAACACTTAAAAAAACATTACGTATTGTTTTTACTTATGTCCTAAGACAAAAACTCCCATGAAATAAAAAACTATAAAACTAAATTCTTTACGAAAACTTACCAACCCAGAGTGAATTTCATTTATTGTTTCACTGACAAAAACGACAGTAAAAAATGAAGCTTTTACTTCACGTCAATTTCATATTGCAGCCTTGTACTTCAACCATTTAACATTGTGATTTGCGATTTGATTGCATCGTGAAATCGCATTCGTTGTGGAACAGGGGAATGCATGAAACAAATGGGTGCGATCTGCGATATGCGATCAGATCGCATCACAACATCGCAATCGTAGAAATCAAGTGAACAAACGGAGGTTCGAAGCATATATGCAATTTGCGATTTGCTATCTCATCGCATCGCAAGGTAAAATAATTCTGCAGTTGAAATTATTATTTCAACACTCCCCTTTAATTTCCATTGTTGGGTTATTAATCATACCCAGACGCTTCCTTAAAAACTCAAAATTTTTCTCTCCCAAATGTTTTGTCAAAATGTCCACAACCTGTTGTTGAGTGCTGCAATGTTGTAAAACAATTTCTACATTGTTCACCAATTCTCTGATGTAATGGAACCTTGTATCAATGTGTTTCATTCGTTTGTGAAACACAGAATTCTTGGACAGGGCAATAGCTGAGCTATTGTCACAAAAATCATTGTTGCTTTTGCTTGCTCTTGGCATAGGCTCCTTAACATCCTTCTCATCCAAACTGCTTGACATGCTGCTGTTGTAGCTGCCACATATTCTGCCTCTGCTGTAGACAATGCCACAATGGGTTGTTTCTTAGAAGCCCATGAAATTGCTCCCGAACCCATGTGAAAGAGATAACTGGATGTGCTTTTCTAATCATCCACACTTCCAGCCCAATCGTTGTCGGTGTATCCAACTAAATCTGAACTTTCTGAAGAAGTATATAAAATGCCAAATCTTTTTGTACCTTTAACATACCTCAGGATTCTTTTTGCTACTTGCCAATGTGCTTCTTTTGGCATCTCCATGAATCTGGAGATTAAACTAATAGCAAACATTATATCTGGCCTAGTTGCAGTTAAATACATAAGGTTGCCAACTATGCTCTTGTACAATCTAGGATCAAAACCCTTGCTGCTGTCCTCTTTGCTGAGTTTTAATCCCATTACTGTGGGAGTGATTGCTGCCTTGTTGTCTTGCATATTAAATCTTCCCAACACTTCATTTACATACTTTGCCTGTGAAATAAAAATTCCATTTTCATTTTGATCTACTTCTATTCCTAAGAAGTATCTCAGCAAACCCATGTCAGTCATCTCAAATTCTTCTTTCATGGTTGGCTTGAAATTTTTAATGAGGTAGTCATCATTACCTGTAAAAATCACATCATCAAGATATAACAAAACAATCAAAATTTTACCATCCTTTTCTTTGATGTAGAGGGTGGGTTCTCCCTCACACTTTTCAAATTCCTTTTCTAGTAGATAGGAATCAATCCTGTTGTACCACGCTCTTGGTTCTTGCTTCAGCCCATAAAGAGCTTTCTTCAATCTGCACACTTTGTGCTCTTGGCCTTTCTTCTCATAGCCTAGAGGTTTTTCGATATAGACCTCCTCCTTTAACACTCCATTTAGGAATGCTGACTTCATGTCCATTTGGTAAACTTTCCACTTGTTTTGTGCTGCTATGGACAACACTGCTCTCATGATTTCCATTCTTGCAATCGGTGCGAAAGTTTCCTCATAATATCTCCGATATTGCTTCTTGTATCCTTTCACTACAAGTCTTGCCTTGTGCCTTTCTATCTTGCCTTCAGCATTACTCTTGGTCTTATAGACCCATTTAACTCCAATGACATCCTTACCTTTTGGTAGCTCAACCAACTCCCATGTCTTGTTTCTCTCTATGGCATTCATCTCCTCATCCATAGCTTCTATCCATTTCTTATCTTTGATTGCATCCTCGAAATGAATAGGATCATCAACATGAAAATACAAGGAAAATAAGGAATTCATTCCTTCATTATAAATGTCACTCAAGTTTCTGAACTTCTTACCTCTTTCATTTGGTGTACAAGTGCTTGAAGAAGCAATTGAATTTCCTCCTTGTGGTGTGCTTGGAGAAGCACTTTCATTTATCCTCAAGGGTGTTCCTTGCTGTCCTTGTGTTGGCGCTGCTATTTGGGGATGTATTTCAACCATCTCCTCATCATCTTCATCATGAGACAAACAGTTCTTAACATTTACTGTTTTCTCTATGCTTCCATCCCAAGCTTCCTCCTCAATAAATTGAACATCTCTGCTCACAAAAAACTTCTTGGTAGATGGGATATACAACCTGTAAGCTTTGGATTCCCCATTGTATCCAATGAAGATACATTTCTCCCCTTTGTTGTCCAACTTCCTCCTTAGCTGATCTGGAATGTGTGCATAGGCCACACATCAAAAAAATTTCATGTGGGTGACTCCTTGCTTTCTCCCACTCCATGCTTCTTCAGGCACTTTGTTCATCACAGCTTTTGTAGGACACCTATTCAAGATATATATTGCAGAGTTTACAGATTCAGCCCAATACTCATTTGGCAAATGCTTTGCCTTCAACATGCTCCTCGCCATATCCATAATGGTCCTGTTCTTCCTTTCAACAACTCCATTTTGCTGCAGGGCGTACCTTGTTGTAAATTGCTTCTGAATTCCATTTTCTTTACAAAATCGTAGGATTTCTTTGGAGATATACTCACCTCGTCTGTTAGCTCTCAAAACTTTAATGCGCAACCCACTTTGATTTTCCACAAGTGCTTTGAAATTGCGAAATTTTTCAAACACTTCACTTTTGTTCTTCAAGAAATAAACCCAAGTTTTTCTGGTGAAATCATCTATGAATGTTAGAAAATATTGGTTGCCTGCTAGTGATGGAGTTTGCATTGGTCCACATAAATCTGAGTGGACAAATTCTAAGGGTGTTTTTGCCCTTATACTTTTCCCCGAAGGAAAACTTTCCCTGTGTTGTTTTCCCAATATGCAACCTTCACAAAAGCTGTCAGGTTTCTCTATCAATGGTAATCCTCTTACCATTCATTTTCTGCTCAACAAGTTAAGACCTCCAAAGTTGAGATGTCCAAATCTCAAATGCCATAACCAATTTTCATCCTTTGGCATACTTTGGAAAGCCTCTTTGGTAACTGCTGCAATTACTTCTTTGTTTTTCAAATCTGCTCTAATTCTAAGAGGGAACATTCTGTTCCTTGTCATCTTCACTTCAGCAATGCATCGTTTTCTGGGTGCTTTATCCATAATGGTGCATACATCATTCACAAAGAAAACATTGTAACCCTTTTGAACAAGTTGTCCAATACTCAAGAGTTTACATTTCATTCCATGAACATAATAGACATCTGTTATAGTTTTATTTTTACCTTTTTTTGTAAATATTTTTACTTCTCCTTTTCCCATAACAGAAATTTTGCTATCAGTCCCAAGTGTGACTTGTGACTTCACACTTTGATCTAAAGCAGAAAACAAAGCTATGTTTCCTATCATATGCTTGTTGCAACCGGAGTCTAGAAACCATATGTCTTCACTGTTTGTTTCAGCCATATTACAAGCTAACAAAACATTATCTTCGCTGATATTTTCTCTAGTGATATTTGCACTAGATCTATTGTTCATATCATGTTGTTTCTTCCTACATTCATTTGCATAAGGCCCATATTTTTTACAATAATAGCATTAGACATTAGATTTTTCATACCTTTGTCCTTGAGCATGATATTGTCCACTTTGTTGGCTTCTGCCTTGGCCTTGGTTCTAATTTGGATTGCTGCCTCTTCCTTGAGCATTTGTTGGACTGTTCCTTCCACCTCTGTTCTCGCTTCTGGCTCTTCCTCTCTTGTTTCCTCTGCCTTAACCTCTTGCTCTTCCAAAGGACATGTGGGTCTTGAAGGCTTTCTCTAGAGATGAGTTTTCATTTCTACTCAACCTTTGCTCATGGGTTATCAGTGATGCATGAAGTTCATCAACTGAAAAGTTTGAGAGATCCTTTGTCTCTTTTATGGTGGTGACAATCACATCAAACATTGAGGGTAGGACCCTCAATAGTTTCTCCACAATTCTCATTTCTTCAAAAACTTCTCCATGAGTCCTCATCTGTGTGACCAATCCAATCACATGTGTGAAGAATGAGTCAATATTTTCTGACTCCTTCATGCACAAGTTTTCAAAATATCTCCCCAGCAACTGTAGTTTTGCTGTCTTTACTTTCTCCATGCCTTGATAGGCTGTCTTGAGAGTTTGCCATGCTTCTTTGGATGTCTTGGCTGCTGCTATCCTTGGAAACACACTATGGTCCACTGCTTGATACAAAAATACAAGGGTTTTTAGATCCTTCTTCCTATTACTCTTTAATAGATCTTTCTCTGCCTGAGTCAATCTATTAAACTCATTTTCATCTGCTGGTTCTTCAAAAACATCTTGAACTAATTCCCATAAATCTTGACAGACAAACAGGGCTCTCATGGTTATTGCCCAATAGTCATAGTTTTTCCCATTAAACTGTGGAAGTTGAGGATTTAACATACCCATGCTGGTGCTGGTGCTGGCCATTCTAGCACTCTAAACTATGATTCAAATAACTGACTGTGTTTTGTTTTTTTTTTAAATACTCACTGTTTCTTCAGTAGTAACACAAAAAACTAATTTCAGAAATACTTGGATCCTTTTCACTGAGTCTTCACTTTGCTGGAGAAGTTGCTGCAGCCAGAAAACTCCTTCCTTCAACTTCTTTGACACCTTCAAAGAGCCTGAACAAGCTCCGATACCATTGTTGGGGATTTTTCTGTTAAAATCCCAAAAACAACAAAAACTGAACAGACAGAGACAATGCTTTGTTTCTCTCTCCACAAGATCTTGGCACAGGGAAGATTTAAAAATTACTGAGCAGAGAAACTTTTTCCTCACACATAAAAACACTGTGTATTTATTAATAAAAGACTGATACAAAATTCATCCTCTTTTAGTCAGAGGGATTTACCAAGAACTTTAAAATAAATTACTCTGTCTCGTTTTGAAATTTCACACTGTTGTGTGTAAAATTTGTTTACATTCACTGCTGTAAATAAAAATAATTTAGATCAACACACTGCTGTGTGGAAATTACGCATTCACCAAAAAAACATTACATTCATGCTGCTCCATGCTCCCCTTTTTACTTTGCGCTGTGTGTATTTCTCACACCATTACATACACAGAACAACACTTAAAAAAACATTACGTATTGTTTTTACTTATGTCCTAAGACAAAAACTCTCATGAAATAAAAAACTATAAAATTGAATTCTTTACCAAAACTTACCAACCCACAGTAAATATCATTTACTGTTTTACTGACAAAAACAACAGTAAAAATGAAGCTTTTACTTCACGTCAATTTCATATTGTAGCCTTGTACTTCAACCATTTAACTTTGTGATTTTCCATTTGCCATTTACGATTTGATCGCATCGTTGTGGAACAGGGGAATGCATGAAACAAATTGGTGTGATCTGCGATATGCGATCGGATCGCATCGCAACATCGCAATAGTAGAAATCAAGTGAACACACTGAGGCTCCAAGAATATATGCAATTTGCGATCTGCGATCTCATCGCATCGCAAGGTAAAATAATTCTGCAGTTGAAATTATTATTTCAACAGTAAATTCACACCTTACTAACTGCTTAGATGTTGACCGCTCGAAAGGGAATTTGTTGCAATCAGTGATACATACACCTCTGCTCTTTAGCTCGCAAAAATTTGATGATGGTTGCTTCACAGATTTGTTGAACACTACAGGTTCAACTCTCTTGACCAGATCGTTACTTCCATTTCCAAACGGACTCAGAGTTGCATAGCAACACACACAATTCACTAGAGAATGCATAGGTCCTCAATTTTCACCATATACAATAATCGCTCCTCTATAACAGTTTGTGCATTTCAACATTAACCTCATACAAGTTAAAAATGCATGCTCAATTTAGAGTGGTAGAGAATAAGCCTCAACAATCCTTTTTGATATGTTCGTAGCTCTAGAGGCTCAAGACTTTCTCAACAACACCAACAACCTTAGCGAGATGCACTTTGCACAACTCTGTTCAACCTCACACAACAACGGATGCTCAAAGAGAATTTTACAAAATTCCTCCACCTTTCTAGCTCCTCTTTATCTCTTTGAATCCTCTAATAATTTCAAATAATAATGGGTAGATAATGTTTGTGATAGCCTTGGCCTCAAGTACACTTCGACTTCATAGAGCACTCTTCTGCATTCTAGCTTTGTTAAAAAAAAATTTAGCTTCGTTAAAAAAAAGATTTAGCTACGGTCACAGGATGATTACTTATACTACGACTGAGTAGAGGCGGGTCTTTACTTTTAGATGGTAGTTGCATAAATATTGAGTTGTTCTACGTTCACTTTCAACAATGGCAGTGAAGAACGATTCTAATACGCTCAATTCATGTGTCGAATACTCTAGCTCTTCTTCGACTCTTTCAATAGCAATCGAATGGCCAAAGGATTCACAAAATATAGCTGAGAAAATTTGTATCACATAAAAAAAAACTACCACAGAGATAGAACCTCATAAGGAGCTTCTATAATTCCAGGCATCAATACACAATGATGTTTCGGAAACGGTTTATTTCCAGCGCTCATAGGTGGTGGCTGACCCAGACTTTAAAGCAGTGGTATACACTTACTATGCAATTACAACTATTCGAGCTCATATGCTGCATCCCTTCGTTCTCTCACAAAAATAATGATAACGCTCCATACCTTAATGCGTGCCATAGTTGCATGGCACAGGCTTACAAATCACCACGGTTAGCTCAAGACTTCAATTCTATGCTCCAGGGGAGGCTACAGTTTTCACGTGTCCAGGCTCCATATTTAGACACACTCCATAAATTTTCAAATGCAGACACGAATGGTAAATCACATTAATCTCCAAAAATAGTCCTTTCTTCCAAGTTAAAACTATATTGATTTATTCTTTTATAGGTAGTGGTTATCACGATGACGGTTTTGGCCATCGGGCGCCTAGACGAGAATGGAATATACATGGGCCAGTTCTCAACCATTTCTCTCTCTGGCTTTGTCCGAGCACAGGGGGATGATGACAGTCCAATCAACCTGTGTAACTCCTCACCCATTGAACAGATACTCACAAAGAAATTTACCAATTCTCCCAATTTAGTTGGCTACACACCATACCAAGCTCTATTCAACCACCAACTTTGTAACTCTATTCGACTAGGCATAGCAATGGAGTGTCACAGAATAAATTCTCTTTGGATCACTAATTGGCTTTGCTCCCAGATGCTAGATTGATCAGAGTACAACATGACGTACATAATTAAAACATGCAACTTCGTCTGCTAACAAAAAGCTACTCATAACATTGAAACAACAATGCAGCAACTACAACTGCATACAACTATTCGGATTGTGCATCCAAACTCGACACCTTGATTCTATGCCTCCTCTACATTTATACAAAATCGAGTCAGTTATTTCCCCTTCAATTCGAAAGGGTTATGGGAGTCATGCCCATTCAATGTTGAAAGGTCATGGCAGTGGCACCCTTTCGAACCTAAGCAGGTCATAGTGGTGACAGTGAGGCGGCATACGGTGAGGCGGTGTTCAGTGGTGTTTGGTCAATTTAGTGTTGTCTAAATTGCTATCATAAATTGTCAACCCGGGGCTCGTAAGCTGATAAAGTGAAGTGTACAATATATACTTAAGTAGCCTTTCCTAGTTCTTTTTGTCGTTTTTAGTTTATGTCTAACTTATCTTCCTAATGTGATGTGATGAAGTTATAAACAAGTGAGTGAATTTGTGTGTGTGTGGCGATTTCTAAATGCTTCTTAAATTTTAAAGAGAAAACTTGAACAATCACGTGGAATGGAATTAAAGCTTCGAATGAAAGTAAAGCATCAAACAAAAAGATCAATGGCACTAGTCCAATACCTTTACTGCTGATAAGAATAAAAATGACATCTACATTAACTCAGCTGAAAGCAAGAACACTACTCTAACTCCTCTATTGAATCTAAAACAATGCAAAAATTAAGTGACAAATCACACTACTTAATTCTCCCTTAACATTCTGCCTTTAGCTAAATTGATCATGTGAAAAAGAGTTAGGAGTGAATTAGCAATATGAGTCTAAAACTAAATAAACCAAGCTGCAATTAAATGATGTTTGGTCCCATAAAAGTTAGTGAATCATGATAAAAAGAACCATCAAGATATTAGCAACTTGACAAAACTTGATAAAGTAAACTAGGCAAGCAAGCTAACTAAGCAAGGAAACTAATGAAAATTAAAGCGAAAGTCAGCAGTTTAGATAAGACAACTTCAGATGCCATTAGTGTTAGAAAGAAGGAAAAGCACACTATGCCCGGCTCCTAACAAAGTTGTAAAAACACACACTGATCTGTCATGAAAAGTACAGAAACATAAAGCAGCATGATTCAAACTGTACATCAATATACATGGTGAATTAGAGAAAAAGGAATGCAGGAAAGCAAATTTAAAAGCTACTGTACAATGGTTGTAGCAGACAGGGGCCCTCCACCCACTTCAACCAATTAGAAGATCAGCTACGCAGGTAAGAACATAACTGTCTTCTTGGTATTAAATCAGCACATAACAAAATACAATGGGGAGCGTAAACGCTATATAAAAGAGTCTTAAAACAGAGTTTACAACAACAAAAGACTAACATCCCAAAAAATAACTAATCAGCGTGTAGAAACACTTTATTTATAGCAGGAACACAAATTGTTCTGTGCATAAACTAAGCTAACTAAAAGTTATGCAAAAGACACGTTCAGCAGCACCCTGCACGGATTTAGGGAGCGGTCATCATGGTTAATAATTCCGCTGTTGGATTCTTGTCCCCTGTAGTCTTCGTGGCTAAAGAAGAGGCCAGTTGTGACTTTCGTGCTCCACCTGAACACGCAGAGCCATGCCACCGTTTGCAACCTTACCGTTTGACCAGAGTTACCTCCACGTTGACTAGGGGTGTAAGCGGCCAGTTTGACTGAGCTGACAACACACGCACCATGTACACAGTCATACAAACTTGCCCATGTGGCTCTTTCCTTTGGAGGACACCTCGATCATAGCAAACAAGAAAATGGCTGCGGAATCTGGGATTGGCTGCGGAATCAGAGATCGGCTGCGGAAATCCTGTATCAGCTGCGGAATTGCAGCACTTGAACCAAAAATCTAAACCAAAAGTCAATCATTAGCACAATTAGAAAATCATGTTAAAAAGTCCTGTAATGTAATGAATTGAACAAGTTGATGAAGGAAATAATGACAAAAGAAGGAAATGAGTACGAAAAGGCTGTTGGGAGGATGGGTAAATGAGTGCAGGTTGGAGGCTCAACATACCCCCACTATGAAGGTGTTGCATGTCCTCATGCAACCAAAACTCTGTCATGATTTTTCAGTTCATATGCTCAGATGCCTCTGCCAAGACATCCAACCTTCTCCTTTTTCTTCTTACTGCCAAATTTGTTCTTGGTTTTCTAACCAAACACCTAAACTTCAAGTTAATCAAGGCCCTGCGCAATTTCTCGCATTTCTTCTTCAATTTCCTATTCTTTTTCTGCCAAAGACCCGAGTGAAGCATTGTGTTGTCGTGGACAATTTTGTCCACCTTGCTTTGTTCTTTCAATGCTTCATTCTCCTGCTTAATATGCCGATTCAAGACTTCCAGCTCAAATACCTCTTGTTTTAAAGATTTGACCTGTTCATCAAGAGGCACTATAGTGCTTGGACCGGATACAGATTGCTCTAAAGCCTCCAAATAATCATATGCCTTCTGCTGGTCAGGGTCAATGTCAGGTGTTTGTCTTGGTCTAAATTCAAATTCTTGAAAACTGCTTTCTCTTTCTTGCTGGAAGGGACTTTCCTCTCGTGGAGGACTCAGCTCAATATCTAGCTGAATTGGAGTCTTTTCAGGTGTGCCCAAATCAATGAAATGGGACTGTTTTCCTTTGGTCACACTCATTTTTCCCTTCAGCCTACTACTTCTTCTCACTTGTACATTAGTGCTCTTTTGATGGGCACTATGTATCTCTTTCTATTTTCTCTTTAAGAGGGCAGTGGCTTGAAGTTGTACTAATCTATCATCTAGTGTTTGGGATTCTTCTTCAATTAAGGGCTCAGGTGAAGGAAATGACTCTTGCACAATGGCTTTCCCTTTATCCCCCTTTTGTCTTTTAGTTCTATCTCCCTTTTTCCTTTCTTCTTGGGCAATTTCTTGCGCAGTTTCTTCAGCAGTCTCTTGGGCAGTTTCTTCAATTTCTACAGCAGTTTCCTGGGCAGTGATTTCTTTCCCTCTTCTCCTACTTTTCTTTGGTATCCTAGGAGAGCTGCTAGAGGCTTCATCTACCTCTTGAAAATGGTTTCTAACTAGAAACTTCTCCCATGTATCATTTTTAGTTTTCAACTGCTCCTCAATTAAAATTTTAATGAGTCCATGGTGATACAAGTGGGGTTCAATGTTTCCCACGTGTTTCTGAATAGTGGCACTCATCTTCTTTAGACTAGCTAACAAGAAACAAGGTAGGTTGATAGTACGGTCATCCATAAAGTGCATCATGATTCTTGCATGGTATACATACATGACACTGAAATGACCTTCACATGTTAAAAATTTTTGAACAAGCAACAGTAATGAATTCCATTCTTCTTTAATGACACGTACAGGGATTCCCTTAGAGAAAATGGAGGTATACATACCTGGATTCTTGAGCATATTTCTCCACTCTTGATCTTCAACTGTTTTGTTTTTGAACCAGCGTTCTCCTTTTTGAGGCAAATTGGTTGTTGTGGCCAAGGTGCTCTCTGTTATGGTGAACTACAGGTCTCCTACCTCCACGGTTTTCCCATCAAATGACCGGGCAAATTCCTTTGTCACCTCTTTATTGTACACGTTAAATTTCTGAATGAAATTCAACCATTTGGCTCTCTGCAGTGCTTCTTTTATCTGTGGGTAACCCTCTAAAAATTTCGAACCCTCTGGTTCTGCTCTTAACAATTTCCTCATTTTCAGCTCTCAGTTTTACTTGAAGCTCTGACAGTGGGATATCGACGCTTGAGGAGAATGCACACGGGAAAAACAGGGGAATTTAGTTGTAACAGAGTAACCGTATTGTAATAAAGGGTATGGTGCAGAACTTGTGATCGGGGTTTTGAACAGTGAGGTGAGGAAAAAACAAAGAGGGATTTAAAGTAAAAATGAGAGTGGTGTATGAAAACAAGAATGGAAACGGTGGTATGAGAGTAGAAAAAAATACGGCAATGAGTTTATGCATGCGGGTGCAACGGTCAAATCTGTAAGCGTTGGGTGGCTACATACACTTGGCTGTGGAAATGATCATATGTAGAGCCGTAGTACACTGGTATACGTCACTGAGGTACGAGTAGTTAATGGAAGAGCAGCTCGTATCAAGTTCAAATCAATAGCAATTAGGAAACCGTTAGGAGGGTGATGAGGTGGATTAGGCGTGATCGTGGACGAGGAGTGGGATAATCTTGTCAGTCATTACATTAAGTGACTCCTACCACGATTTCAAAACCATGCACAAATGACATTAAACTGTTGGTTAAAAATTTGGAACATACCTTCATACGTTTGCATTTGATCCCTTTGTTGATTATGGTGGCTAACTTTTGATTGCTTTCTGGCCTTGTAGGTGCTATGTATCCTTGTTGTCCTTTGATGATGATACCTCTGACTGTAAATTTTTATTTTTGAAATAGAAGTGCTTTGATTGCAGAGACGGAGTGTATTGGCTACGGAAACTTGGTATGAGCTACGGAATATGCAACAACACTTTTCTGCCTGCACAAAGATGATTAGAACAACTTATCTGAATGGAATAGTCCTGAGAGGGACTTTATTGGTGGAAATGAGATGGAATGAATGAACTAGAAGATGAAATGGAATGAAGTGAAATGGAATGAAAAATATGGAGTGAAGCGAAATGGAATGAAGATGGAATGATGATGGAAGCAGACAGTTTTT
>APFE030941800.1:135135-166941 GCA_000404065.3 Pinus taeda
GACATCTATTTAAATCTACACTTATTACATCCAAGGGATTAGATTAAACTGTTGAGCTCCTTTTTTCACTCTACCTATCTACTTATCTACAAAAATTACATTATTTTGTCAGATATTTATTCTTTATTTCTATAATACGAATTTGAAAAATGAATTAGCCAAGTTTAAACTCTTTGACTATTCATGAATTGTGGCATAAGTGACAAACTACACACAATTGTTTATTAAACAAAATTGAAAAGTAGTGGAATTTAGACTTGCACACTTTCCTAGTTTTTCTTTTGTTGGGGTTCATTTTCTTTCATTTTTTGACCATATTTTATTCTTTTTACCCTTTGATGTTTCTTTTAGGGTATACCCTCTTTACATTTTTAAAATTTTTAAATTTTTTGAAAATATGGAAAACCTTTGCAACAAGAAAAGGTATGAACATATTACATAGCTCATCAAGTCAATCATGACATATGACACCTATTGGTATAGGGGCCTAACAACAACCACTATGTAAGGATTCTGGACACCACATATCTCCACAATGATATGATATTGTCCACTTAGAGCCTTAAGCCCTCATGGATTTGCTTTTGGACTTACCCCAAAAGGCCTCGTACCAATGGAGATATTTGTCCATCCTTATATACCCATGATCCTCCCCACTTCTAGTCAATGTGGGACTTTGGTCGTATACCCAACAATCCTCCCTTCAAACAAAGGACCATCGAGCCTCCCCTCAAATGATTATCCATCCGCCCACTCTTTACCAACCAGGATTCTCCGTTCCAATGCGTTGGAAGCACACGGCTTACATGGAACACCACCTGCCTTGAGAGCCTGCTCTATCCCAGGTCAACTCCTCTTCACCGTGTTGGGACCAGAACACGTCCATGAAGAATCCGGAGCACACCGCCTCTCTAACCGAGCTCATCCACGGATCCCATCGTGATATTACCGGGGCCCACCACCTTCGTTCGGCATTCCGAGGATTCATCCACTTGGCTAACTTCGGGGCATGGCTCCGATACCACTTGTAAGGACTCTGGACACCACATATCTGTACAATGGTATGATATTGTCCACTTTGGGCCTAAGCCCTCATAGATTTGCTTTTGGACTTACCCCAAAAGGCCTCATACCAATGGAGATATTTGTCTATCCTTATATACCCATGATCCTCCCCACTTCTAGTCAATGTGGGACTTTGGTCGTATACCCAACATAAAAATAAATTATATGTTTGGCGTACCAAATTTCACATTCATATTCGGGTTTCCTGATGCACATATCAAGTAATAATGGGCTTTTCCAATAGATATATTGGCAATAACGTTAATGCTCATTGTAACCGATCACAAATAGAAATTTACTTAATTACTTTCAGTTAATTAGAAATCTACCATTATAATGATTTCACTGCTCAATTCGGTCCCACTAGGAATGGAGAACTTGCTCCTTCAATATCGAGCAACGTCGAACGACGGACATGCTTACTCGCAATATTGACCGTGAAAACAAATGATATTGTCAACTCTGAAAACAAATTATAATATCGACTTTCAGAAAAATTCAAATGCTCAGTCTCGTCCCGGAACAGCTATCTTGTAGATCATGCCGGATGTGGATAATGTAACACTAAATTATCGTGCCGGATGTGGATAATGTAATCATCACTAAATTATCAATAGCTTTGCGCCTACTACCACTGAGCTCCTTTTGTGTCATGAAATATGGAAAAATCCCCCTCGCAAGAGCAGGAACATGACCATATCCATGTTATAGAAGCCAAAGCTATTTCTTAAAGATATGAATTGAAATTTGGCATCCGCTTAAAACCGATCTTTCTTTTCAGAAAAGAAATCCACTGGAAGGAAAAAACAATTTATTTTTTATTTTCAAATAATTTCATGTAGTTTAAATATTTATATCTAGATATTGCATGTTTTCTCTGTCTGGACTGTAACATCTGGACATAACAAACCCAACACGCTAGAAAAATGCCCAACAAATTCGTTAAATGGAAAGGAATAAAAAAAAAATTAAAGAAGAACACAATTATATTAATAAATATGTAAAATGTATACGGCGACGTGAATAATGAAATCCTAAATCTGTCTGAAATATCCCAAAAGCCAGGAAAAATCTGCCAACTGTACATCATTATTCCTATGTTTTGAAAGGAGAAACCTTAAACTAATTTATTATTTTAGTATTGCTAAACGTAATGCTTTTTTTTTTTCCAATTTACTAGAGAGTTTTAATGAATGAAAAAGCTTCCTATTCTAAAATTTAAATATATACGTTGATTCTAAAAAGCTTCCGCTCTAAATTTTGCTGTTTACATTGATATACATTACCAATCAAGCTCTTCATAGGATAGTTAAAAGGATTTTTAGTTTTTTCTAACTTTCCCAAAACACTTAAATAATTATTCAATTTTTTTAATAAATATTAAGATGTTTAGAGAAAAGAAAGATATTAGTAGTATCAAAAAGGTAGCTTGGTATATAAAAAAGGTTTGGACCAAGCAGAAACGTAGTTACTGGTGTACTTAACTTTTATGGGAATTGAAATTTGAATCACAGGAATAAGTTAGCCTAATTCTTTTTGGGTGAAAAGAAATTGGTTTTAGCGTATGCAATGTTTTAAGTTGTAAATTCTTCCAAATAAATAATAGAGTCTCCTGCATGTTTGTAAAAAAAAAAAAATATTCCCTTATGGGGTGATGAACCAGCCGCACGAGACAAGATGTTTAGAAAAAAGAGAGATATTAGTAGTATCAAAATAGGTAGCTTGGTATATAAAAAAGGTTTGGAACAAGCAGAAATGTGGTTATTGGTTTACTTAACTTTTATGGGAATTGAAATTTTAATCACACAAATAAGTTAACCTATTTTTTTTTGGGTGAAAAGAAATTGGTTTTAGCTTATGCAAAGTTTTAAGTTGTAAATTCTTCCAAATAAATAATAGTGTTGTGCATGTGAAAATTAGACTCTTGCATGTTTGTAAAAAAAGAAAAAATATTCCTTTATGGGGTGATAACCAGATGCACGAGACATGTGTGGGTGATCAAATTCACCACTTGGCTATAGGGTTAAGGACTGGCTTCCCCATCCTCTAACATTAACTTGTGTATGGGAGGCGTTAAGGTGATTCGTGGCAAATCTCAATTAGCCTCGACCCGAGAAAGAGGCAACATTCAACGATAATGTTTGGCGGGTGGTGGATGTATTTGGGATTTTCTTGGTCTCATTGCGTCTTATGGGTATTTTGTGAGGAGGAGTAGGAAACGACGAAGGTTTATTGTGTGGGAAAGGTGGTGACCCTGCCACTTGCGCTCCCTCCCTAGTTTTCAGGTTTGTGTAGTGGCATCTTTCTTATTTGATCTATGGCATTCAACGCATTCGTGCATGGCCGGAGTGTGGCCTTTGTAGTTTGTGGTTATAAAGTTGTTTCGGTGCATGCGGGAGGAATCTCCTCTTTGTTTGCATGCCAATTGGTTTGCACCCCTTTACATCTCCCCTTTGGGATTTTCTAAACTTAAGTAGTCTCTACGTCAAGGGTTGTGGTGGCAATGCTCTTGGGTAGCTTCGCTTTTTGTTTTGTAGTGTCAACACGAGGGTGGTGGAGAGCTTGCTCAGCTCCACCCTGTGGGAAGGTTTTGCTGGGTCTAGCTGTATGGGTCCTCGTCGATGAGGGAAGGGAGAACTTTGGGGGTTTTCGTTGTAGCCTACACCGTTGTTAGTTTCTTTCATAGGCCTCCTCAGACCGACTCTAGTTCTACAAGAATGTGTCAAGTTCCTTATCTTGGACAATTATCCTCCCTAGCGAAGCCCAGCTTAGTTGGACAAGGGGGTCAGGGGCCTCAATTACAGGTGATGGTTATGGAAGGGGAGAAAATTGGCACTGGCCAAGGTGACAAGGCAACTGATTGCCTGAGGTGTGCGACATCTATAATCTGTGAGAACCAAGGTCGAGCATGGGTGTGGCACTCTGCAACCTCAACAATGGGGTGGGGTAGAGATGTGGTGGCACGGGCTGATGAGGGAACGCAGGTCCTGTTGTGTGAGGTCGAAGGGATATACATCAATTTTGTTTAGAGAATTGCATGGATCTCATTCAATCAATGTTGGAGATGATGGAAATGGCAGACCAGATCGACCGGGAAGAACATGCAGAACACTTATCTACTTTGAACAAAATGCAGTACTTTAAGTGCCATATCTAAGAATTAGTTGTTTTGTTATGGTGTGGACAATATTTGCTAATGAAGGAAAAAGAGAAGCTGGAGTCCTAGATGCCTCGCTTTGAGGAACATGACTAAATCTCTTCCTACACTCCGCCTTTTTACGAAACAACCCCTCACAACCCAGCTTCAATTACGTCAAATGGCTAGCATGTTGTAGGTGTTCTCCTAGTTTTATGTGTTCTCTAGTGGTTCTAACCTCCCAGGTTTCTTTAGTTTCCTTTTTTTTTCTTTGTCATATGCTACTCACTGTAGTCAATAAAGCAAGTTGGGCTGATATTACCTACATTTTTTTAACGACGTCCTTACTTTATGATGAATAAATAGAATGTTGATTAAAAAAAGAAAAATTAAAAATTAAAATTAATGGTATAGTCTTTTCACAGTGAGTTGGGCCTCAAGGCTTTGATTCACTTCCTTTTCCTTCCTTAAAAGTGATCATGGTTGGCCACATTGGAAATATTCAATAAGAGAGCCATATCTTCGATATTTTAGGGTGTCGTTTCTCTTTAATGCTACACTTTAGAGACTTTTATAGTGTGGTCATTTCTTCTCAATAGAGGCTTCGTGTTGTCAAGGTTTAATTTATCACTCTAAATGAAGACTTGTTTTCTCTTTCTTAGAAATATTAATAAGGATTTTCTATTGTTAAGCTTGATCTAGATGTATTTTTTTCAGCTCACTCACATATAATATTTGATAAATGCATTTATCAAAAAGAAGCATCATTGGTGTTGACCAACTCAATTATTGAAATTGTTAATGCTGAGTTGAAAAATTATAGGATTCATGGGATATTCTTAATTGGCAATGATGAGTCACTTCTATTAAATCAACTTATTTTTCTTGCAACTAATAAACTAGATGCTAGTGATTTCAACTTGTTTTTGGTGAGCGATAAGGAATATATAGAAGGAGAATAAATCTTGAACAGCACGACATGATTTTATATTTTCTTTGTTGAATGCTGAATGAGCGAACTTTCAAGAAATGGAATCAATTTAACGAGAAGAAAAGGTTTTTTTCAGAATTCATATTGGGGTTTGGGATATAAATTTCTTTTTCTTCTATTCAAAGTTAAATATGGCAACTTGACATGTTCTCTACTACAATACTTGGCATATTGTAGGCTCCTTGGCCCATTTACAATCTTCAATAATTGGCTTCCACACAGATGATAAGGGTCAAACCAAGTATACTATGTGGCTTGAGTTTCCATTGCTCCTTGCAAATTTTTGTGCATTTGTTGATTTCTTTTCTCACAATTTTAGGAAGGGTTTGATTCATATAGTAAACAAAATACCTTGCACCCTAATTTGAGAGCAAGCCTTAACATCAATTAGAAGAGAAAATTTCCCCATTTATTTCAATCATGACTACAAATGGAGTACATTGGCATAAGGCATGCTATTTGTATTTTCCTAATGCCTATTTTCCTTTCCAAACATAGGATCATCTCATCCAAGAATATCCACATAAAAATCCCATTTATGGGTTCCTCAATCTTCAAGATATCTAGGTGTTTAGGACTTTCTTTCATAGCCTGAAAATGTAGGTTCCTTAATTAGCTTAGGCTAAGCTACCAAGGAAGCTACCATGCATGTCCTTATGGGAGGAATTTTTCTCCTTCGACCACTAGGTATGGTTCAAGTTAGGATCGATTAATGGTTCAAATGAATCAAGAAGGTGTCATATGTTCGACACAGTAAACTATTTATAGTAACTCCATTGGTCCTGTAGTAAACTAGGAAGGCTAGGTTGTATAGAAAAGTTTGGTCATTAGAATTATTCTGATTCATTGTATGGAGGTCAATGAGTCTTATGAATTAAAAATTAATAAGTACAAAAAGGTTTTGTCTCTAAATAATTTGGAGAGCATTGTTAGCTCTCTGAGCAATATGATAAAGATAAATAATTTTAAAGAGGTGGTGACCCACTTTGTTCATAACATGGATTCCTTGAGGCTTATTACCAATAATTTTTTATCATTGGCTAATCCCTTATAACCTGAACGAATCTCACTATTTTCATTGAATGATGAAAAAGTCATAACCTTAGGTAGGATGTTAGTTGTTCTAGGAAGTTTGTAGACTGTTAAGACAAAGATAATATTTTTGTACGATATTAAAATAGTTGGATGTTGTCTACTTGTTGTCATCCATAAAAAGGGAGGGTGTTGCTACCCTTTTTTTTTCATTGTTTTATTACAACATCAACTAGTGACCCAACTAGACAATGTTTGTGGGCCACTCTTCTTTTTTGGGAGAGATTTATTGGCCTTTATTATCGATATGTTCCAAATTTTAGTTTTAATCATACTTGCCTGTGGAAATTGATGGAGTCTTGTCTATTATATGTGGAATAGAATATTAAATTTGATGTTAATATAGTTAGATGGGATCGTTATTGGAGTGAAGGGGTTTGTTTACTCGTCAATGATATAGAGAAGCATGCCTTCGCTAACTGTAAAACTTCCCTATATATTTTTTATTTATATTTTTAGAAAAGAGGGATGAATTACGACTCATAGTTTACTTGGAGAGAATGCATATAGGGCTCTTCTAGAGTTCTGGCTAAGTTGGACTAATTTTATGAAATGAGTGATGTCATTACATTTTCTAATAATATGCATCTGGTTGATGTTTTATTTGATGGCACGAGTTCATATCACCTTCCCCTTTTGAATTCTATCTTTATAGGGAATGTACTTGACTCATAACCCTCATCTCTATTGAAGTTTAATGTCACATTCAAAGTATTCAAACTTATGTTCATTTCATCATAGTGTTCAGTATATTTTCCCTTGTCCTTGAGGGATAAAGGTTGGATTTTATAATGGAAAACAACCATTTTCCATTGTATGAAGATTATTAAGAGATGAGATAACGTGATTCCACGAAAACATAAGGGAGAGCTTTAGGATGTGAAAAAAACTAGAAGAGGTATGTATTCATGTGGAAAAAAACTTGCATAACATCATTCCCTAGGAGAAGGCAAGAAAATATGAGAATGTGGTTCATAATTAGGAAGAGTATATTACTAGATTGGATTAAATTCATTCCCTATTATGGTGGATCAAATCATGAGAGCTTAAAGTTATTATTTTAATTTCTAAAGAAGAAATAAGTCATCATATGACTCTTGGTCTATACCAATTAGATGGAATTATGAGGAGAATCTAGTTGAGATTTGAGGCATGTTTAGTGATGATTTTAAAAAATATTTATCTTCTTACAATCTATAATATTCATTTTTCTCTACTAGGGATCCCTCTTATAGAGTGGTAATCTCAATTAGTCATTGGGATATTTAGGATAAATAATTTAGAAAGAAGATTTTTTTTTTTTCTCTCTTCAATGAAAAAGGAATTCACCCAGTGTTGATTGTCTAAATTGTGATTTTTACAAGGTGATGTAGGACATGTGTGGATATGAATATTGTGCCCTTGTTGAGAAAGAATTTTTTAGAGGGATATATTCTAATTTTCTTAATGAGAGACTTATGAAGATTATTTTAATGAATTCAGTAAGAGACGCTATTGGTGGGTAGAGTTTGATTAGTCTATTAATCATTTCCTATAAAACTATAGCTGGGGATATAGCACTGATGCTGTGGGACATCTAAAAAATTACTTTACTAGGAATGGACATGTTTTTCTTAGGGACAATTTATTTTGGATACAATCTTATTAACTTGGGAGGCTATAAATGGGATATGGATATAGGTTAGTAGATGCTTTTTCTAATAATTGATTTTGACAAACTTTATGATCATATTAACTACAAATTTATCATGGATATATTGAGTTTCCTTTTGTTTGGACAACGATTTGTTGAAATAGTCAACACTTTGTTTGCATGTGCATCTCCTTTTATTTTGGAGAATAATGTGTTGTCCCCCTACATTGATAATAACTCCATTTGGTAAATATTCTCATTATCCCCTTATGTTTATGTTCTAATAGTGGATTTTCTTTAGTATGTATTGGAAGAAACCCTTTTGGAGTGTTAGGGTAGACATGTCTCCCCACCTAATGGGGAGGAAATAGTTAATGAAATATTTGTAGTTAACTCCCTTGGATTGATCTCTATTGATTAAGAGATAGTTCCAACTACCAAAGATACTATTTCCATATTATATGAGGCATAAGGGCCTATCATGTACAACCATCAAATGGAATTTATGATTTTTGGTCTCCCTCACCTACATGGAATCGAACTACTTGGAAATTTTTTCAACCAAGTATTGTTGTGATATATCTTGGAATTCATTTTACGGTTTATCTTTCTCTAATTACTATGTGGGATTAGTTCTTCAATATATTGCAACACATATATTTATTTGAAAATTAAAGGATCTTTCTTTTGCTAGTAAGCTATTGGTGGTGATGGAAATTATGTAGGGTTGTCATAGACATTATGGGCCATGTTCATTACTTAACATGAATTAGTTATTCCAACTTCAGTAGATCACACCTTCTTGTCTATCATAAAAATATGGTGGATATTGGAGCATTCCAATTGATACCTTAAATTCTTACACCATGGCCAAGGATGAGGGATGCCTTTGTTTGATTGATGTGGTGACTGAAGAAAACATTTTTTCGACCAAATGGGTAGCTAGATGTGTGGATGATTCATCCCATTCAAAAGTGTTAATGTAATACAAAATGTTAGTAAATACTAGAGTAATTTTGGGTTACATGGTAGAATCTCTTCTCCTTCGCATTTTAGATTGTTGGTTCATGTCAACTCTATGGGACCAAGTGAACTGCCAAGTGGGTTTTGCATGTAGCCAAGTGGTTGTGCCTTTTGGATCTTTAACTTTCAGTGCCAAAGCGAGACTCTTCATATGGCTCTAAGGATCTTTCTTGCTGATTTCAAGATTAAGGAAACTGACTTCTTCTACAACATTTAAAAAAGATAATTATTGCTATTGTAGATTTACAAATTAAGGGAATGGTGATTTGTTTACACCTATGTTCATCTACCATTGCTTTACACATCCCTGGATAGGAAAGTTTTAGTAGAAAGACATAAATGTGTAGAATATCAATGAAAAAAGACTAGGAATCACAAGGTAGAGGTGTCTATGACAACAAATACTTACCGAATAAAATTTCCAATTACAGCTTTAAGATCTTGAACCTTTTACTTTGTACCTACGTTTCCTACTTTTTGAGCCTAATTTTAACCGTGCAGATTTAGCTTTTTCCTCATGCATTGAGCCACCTCTTCTCGGTTGTAGCACCAATTGAGATTTCTATAGACACCAAAAACATCAATAGAACCATCAATAAGTCAAGTAGAATAGACAAATCTATAAGCTAATACTAGTTGATTTGCTCAGTAGTTTGAATGTGGAACACTGATATATGTTAAAAACCATATATTATATAATTACAAATATATAAACAATAAAAAAAAATAGCAATTGTGGGTTATGCATCCAGTTGCATGCAACCCACATGCCTTTGTATCACTGATAACTAGTACAAAACAACTAATTAGTTACTAAAAAAGGACTAAGATTTCCATATAAACGGCCATTTTTTGGTTGGTGACTAGTAGTAGCTAATTTAAAGTATCTTATAACATGACCAAATTTTAGTCTTAATTCTTTGGTCACTAATTGGTTTCAAACAATGACTAAATTTTGCATATATATGACTATTAGTAGCTAATTTATAGTATCTTATAACACGACCAACATTTTCGTCATTAATTCATTTTCTTGAATGATCATATAATAATATATTTGCTCACTAATTGTGGCAATTAATGACAAAATCAATGAATAAATTAATGACCAAATTTATGACCAAATATATTACTAGACTAAATTTAGTCGTCATTTGTAATAAAATTTTTATCATTTGCAATAGTTATTTATCTTTTTTTGTAGTTTCATATTCATTATATAAACTACTAAGTTAGTAGTTTATATTCATTTCATGTATTTTGATTAAAATCAATATAAAAGACTACATTAATTGTATATTCATTTTATTTGTGTCTATCAAAAATTAATATAAACTACTAATTTAGTAGTTCTAAATTGATTTTATATGTTCATTATTAATCAACATAAATTAATTAGTATGATTTTTCAACTAAGTTAAAAAAATGTCATACAACATGCATATTCGTGTAATATGAAAATGCAGAGTTACATATGTTAATCAAAATAATAAAAAATATCAAGTGCAACTATAAATAATTTCAACCACATAAATTATATCATATGAAATATCTAGTATTACAATATCAGTTTTCAACATAATATTATTTCGACTACAATTTACGTACGACATGTTGTTTCATCACTTCAAAACATTTCATTGTGTTGCCAAGACATTCGAGATGAATTGACCAGCTTTAAATACTATGCCATAAATCTCTATGTGTGTGTCTTACGGAGGATATTGGCGCTAAGCATATCACTAGACCGGTTCTCTTCTCTCTCTCGTTTTGCATTTTTCACTCCAGTGTTATTGTTCTCCTCTTTCTTCCATTCTTGCCCCTAACCATCAATATTGAGTTCCTTTTCTGAAAAAAATAGATGATAAATACAAGGTGAAGGCATGAAATATGATGAAGAATAGAATGTGAACTAAAATAGAATATAAAGGATTTATATGAAATATACCTCAATAGAAGGAATGTCAAACCCATTTTTGCCCATAAAAGAAAGAAACTCGAACAAGTTTTCTCTGTTGAATGATATTGGCCACTATGTGGTTAGATTACCAATATAAACAAAGCAAACAAAACGTCACCACAAAGAAAAGAACCTTAGTTACTTAGTATTCAACCTTTAGGGAAATCTTAGACATAATCATGCCAACTAAGTTACATGGTGAAAAGCTCAAGTTGTAAACAATTTATAAAAAAAATAATTTGAGGTGTGATGTCTAATCCTAGTCGTTTTGTTTGTAACGACATTTTGTTGTCTAACACATGAACTTTGTCAAATATATAAATGACATGTTCTGAAATAACAATGTGAAATTAAAATTTTCTAATAGCCATGAAATTGTTCTAACACAAAATAATTAAAAGGATTTCAATCATTATTGTGTAATACTAATTTCATCTTCGAGCCTTAGATGTTGTTTAAATGGACATGATACCAAGTATTTTCAATTTCATAGTTAAAATGAAAAACAAAATCAATGTCCTGTCTAACATTCCTAAAACATTTTCTTGCCTAAAATAGCCATTAGGTGAAAGAATCATCACATTCAAAACAATAGGAATCGCTACTAGAAATATTTCCAAAGTCGATGGCTTAGGTTCTTGAAGGATCATAACCTATATTTATCCCTCCTGAATGATCATAGCCATGTTGATTTTCTAAGTGCAAAGTAGACTAGCACAATATCTCTGAAATACTGGTTAATTTTGATGTAGATCTTCTTTTATTTTATTCCAATATATCATTCAACAATTATACTTAAAAAATTCAACCATACATGAACAATAGAATAGTTGAAATCAAAATGCATAAGAAAAAGACAAAAATTACCTTAGGAAAACCTTCCCATCATAAAAACAAAACAAAAGGTCCAACCTAGAGTGTGCCAACAACAAAGGATTATTAAATCAAAATCACCATCTAACATTACAAAAATATTAGATCACATCAAGTCATAATATAATTAGTAATACCCCTTATCGAACTCTAACAACTTAAGATATAGCATATCAATGAGGATATTAACGTCATGGAACACCTTACCCCTACGTTATGTCTAGCAAATGTGACATTATAAAGTTAAATCACCTAGAGAAATCTCACAAAGGCACCCTAAATCATCCCACCATAGCAACATGATCAGAGAAAGGGACATGTTAGAATGGCTAACAAATCCAACCTTAAAAGTGTGTCCACCATCACACATCCATCATAAGCCCATGAAGAATTTCACCTAGTGAAACCAAATAATACCACATTAATATGTAAAAGTTACCAATAAAGTTCAATAATCATGAAAAATATATATCCTAGACATCATCATCTAACACCCTTTAGGGGGATAGAACCCTCATCATTATACAAGATAAACATATATACCAAACCACCATTATGAGATAGTATGATCCACATCCATCAATAATGCAACGAAAGGGTGATCAACAAAGCAAGCACATGTAAGTGCGATTCCGTTCATGATTCAACCAAGGAGAAGTAAGATTCCCCCAACCAAAGATGTCCATCAAGTGATATGATGTGATGAAGGGAAGAGGTCTCATGAAGTTGAATGCCACCCACGACCTACTTGCAACACCCTCATGGCTAGGGCCAAGTTGGTATATTGCTCCAAGAGAAATAACAACAAATCTCCATCAATGTGATGAAAATCACAAGTTGGGATTTCGTACAATATAAGTTGTGACAAACAGAATTTTCTTTTGCGAGTTTGTCATAAATTGGGGCATCCTTATTGCTTGAATCTAGGAAATTCTAATCACGATTCCATTTTCATTTTATCAATTGGTTGTATTTTTTTAGGAAATGGTATATCATATTGGAGCAACACCAAATCCTTGCATGGAGAATTTTTTTCCACTCCCTTTTCTACTTTTTCTTCCATTGATGGTTGTTGTGTGAATTATTTTCTACCATAGGAATTGGTTTATGTTGACTTTTTTCTAGCATTTGGATTGTCCTACCCAATATTAGTTGAATTTTGTCACAACGACTGATATTAATCATCTAAAAACACTCATTAGGTTGTTAATATTTGACATAATCATAACCTTGATAAACAATCTCCGGTTCAAAGGGGCATGTAATGAAGTCTTCATGAATCTTCCTGTAGAATCATCATAGGGTATTTAGTGTGATTATTTTCCGTGTTCCCAAAGAATCACCACTCATGGACATGGCAACTGGAAAAAGAATGGAACCATTGATGGCACTATTTTTGTGTGCGCTCACCATGGTTTTGGAGGGTCAAAGATTCAAATGTTGTTGTTGTGCCAAAGGTACATTTGTGTTCCTCAAATGGATCCACCATTGGTCTCATTTTCTCTTCAGATATCTCCATTAGGGTACACAATTTCCAACAAAGGTGTGTGCCATACAACCCCAACAATGGCATAAAAAATGTCAAGCAATTTCAATGGTTATAGGTTTTAAAATGAGTTCACAAAATTAATATCCCTACAATGTCAATTTGAAGGCATAAACTTACATCCAAAAATTACAGCTCCGAAATTAATTTTTCCATTTTTACAGTCCTTAGAATTGAAATACCCATGATGAACTTTTATAAATTATAGAAGAACTTGGAAAATTATCTTTAACAACATTTCTTCATCCATAAATTGCTACTGTAATAAACTAAGGGAACTAAAAACATAGAAAATCATCAGGAAACACAACTACATCAACACATGGTCATTGTTGTGTGTTGCAGATGAACTCATCCAACCAACAAACTCTAATGTGCACTTGTTACAAGAATATAGTGCGTACAAACATGAAAACATAAATACGGAAACCGCCTTTAAATTCTGTGTTCCTCTGCCTTCACAAGAACTACAATGCTTCATGATGTCTTTTGACTAAGTTGAGTTTTAATTACAAACAACATTAATGATAAATTACTTTTATTACATATGTAACATAGAAATCACATTAGATAGGCATATAAATTAGAAAAAAATTAGCGCAAAGGTTTGGCTCAACCGGCTATCGTCCATGTTGATGGTCATTTGACTTTGTTCCATGCCAGTAGGTACCCAATTCTAATCCCCCAGAGTGAGGCACACTAGTCCATTCCGTTGAGTCTACCAGAGATGCCATCCACAAATGTGGGGAAGCATCTGTTGTATTTACTCAGAAGTTTTTTCTTGGAAAATATCATTAACAAAATTTTAGAATCTATCATAAATTATAACTAGTCCACTTGAGAGTGACCTATAGGTGGAGGAATGAGAACTCCATTTCGAACACAATTTGGATAAAATGTTGCAGATGTAGAGGTGAAAATTTTGATGCAAACAAAGTTTCAAAATCCATCCTCCATATCTAAAAAAATTCTCTCGAAGGTCTACCTTAGTGGGGAAAATGAAAAACTATGATGTAACGTAATGGTTCATGATGGTGATAAGAGTACAAAATACCAATGTGAATACTCACACACAAGAGAGAAACCATGCAAGTATGAGATGATAGGAAATTGTCATAATGTCCACATATGGTACACTCTGCTTTGTATTATTCGTATATAGAAGTACAAAACCATTGGAGAGTAACCAAGCTTGACCAAGTTTGTTATCATTGCAATAAAATATACAAATGAGAATGGAAAAATATAGTCAAAACTGGAAATTAAAATAAAACCTATATTTATGCTTATTGTAGCTTGCCCCCCTTGAGGGATAGGGTAATTAGGGACACTGTGAGTGTTCTAAGAGTAGCTGCAGAAAAATAGTATATCTACCAAATTAGAGTAAGGAGGCTAGATTATAGAATGTGAACTAATAAAAACAAAAATAAAATAGTAAATGAATAGAAATTTCTTCCTTAGGAAGCAAGGGCAACATCTATAATTTGAGAACTGCAAAAAACTATCTATACAACTAACCTGAACCTTAATACATGTAAATAATTTTATGATATTAAGGAGTAAAATCAAACATCCATGGGAACAAAACCACTGCTCCCTAACTGAGGAGGGTTTCCAACAACCCCCCCATATAGAAAGCCAAATCCACCTTGGGTTGGGTTGTGTTATATTGTTTCCATGACAACCCCTAGTAGTAAAACTAGTGGGGTAGAGGGGGTGTGGAACACCCCCTTCATTGTGCAGATGCATAGTAGGGGGGACACAGGGGGGCAGAAGTCTTAGTGTATCATCAATAAATATTAACACAAAATTATCCAAGAATTGATGAAATATATTGTTCATGAGGCACATGAAGGTCGTTGGGGCATTAGTTAGTCCAAAATGTAGCATTACGAACTCATAATGAGTCCTAAACGCGGTCTTTTCTATATCTCCCTCTTTTATCCTAATCTCGTGGTAACCCGAGTGGAGGTCAATCTTTGAAAATACAGTTGTACCCTTAACCTGACTAAATAATTCATCTATACGAGGCAGGGTGTATTTAGGAACATAAAATAACATAAGGAGCATCTTCGCATTGTTCTCCAGGTTCTAGGAGAACACGAGTTGTACGCCAAGTATAGTGAATGTGATTTCTATAAAGAACAAATTTAGTAGTTGGGGCATATTATCACCAAGGATGGGATCATAGTGGACCTAGAGAAAATAAGGACTATCATGGATTGGCTGCTACAAAAGGACGTAGCTGACATAAGATCATTCGTGGGTTTAGTCGGATATTATAGATGGTTTGTGGAAGGTTTTTCTAGGATGGAATACCCCATTACCTCTCTGCAAAAGAAAGGAAAAACCTTAGTTGGACCTCTGATTGTCAAGGAAGTTTTGATTGGCTCAGACATCTACTCACCACTGCACACTTTTTTAGCATTGTTGATGCCAATAAATAGTATGTGGTTTATACAGATAATAGCAAAGAAGATGTAGGTGGCATATTAATGCAAGAAGAAAAGTTTGTTACCTATGAATCAAGGAATCTTAAAGAATATGAGAAAAAGTATTCAACTTATGACTTAGAGCTGACAATAGTCATACAAGCCTTAAAGATGTGGTGACATTACTTAACGGGTAAGAAACTTATGTTAATTATTGATCATCATAGTCTAACAAACTATTTTGAACAACCCACTTTGAATGCTAGGCAGGCTTGTTGGGCTAACTTCCTAAGAAAATTTGATTTTGAAATCAAACACTTGAAGGGAAAAGGGAATTGAATTGTGGATGCCTTGGTTGAAAGGTAAATTGTTTGTATGAGTGAATCATGAACTATTGTTTATGAGCAGATTCGAGAAACAACCATGCAAGATTCAGAATATAAATAATTATGGCAGCACGCTAAAAGTTTGAAAAACCATGAACAACATTTGGGATATGAAGTAAATTCAGAAGACTTGGTGATTTATAGGAAAAGGATATATGTGACTAACTAGAAAAGTCTTAAAAATTTAATTTTAGATGAATATCATAAGAGTCCATATGTACGCCATCCCAGGTACAAGAAACTGATTACTGCTTTTAGAAAGGAATTTCTCTAGCCTGGTATGAAGAAGGAGGTAGCAGAATATTTAGCCCATTGTTTGGAATTCCAGTAAGTAAAGGGAGATCGCCACCGCCCAATAGGATTACTCCACCCATTACCTATTCTTGAATGGAAATGGCAGATCATATCCATCGATTTCATTATAGGACTCCCTAAGTCAAAAAAGTCAAATGACTTGATAATGGTGGTACTAGAAAAATTGATAAAATATGGTCATTTCATACTAGTACACTCAACTTATAGAGTGGTACAAATTGCTAAAATTTTTATGCAAAACATTTTTAAATTGCATGAAGTACCCAAGATGGTCATTTCTGATCGTGATGTGAAGTTTACATCATCATTTTGGAAAGCTCTATTTGAAGCATTGGGAACACAACTACACTTCAGCACTACTTATCATCCTCAAACGGATGGGTAGGTGGAGCGGGTAAATCAGGTAGTAGAAGACAACTATCTAAATGGGAGGACTACTTGCACTTGGTAGAGTCTGCATATAACAATGGATACCATACATCCTTACAGATGAGTCCTTTTGAAGTGTTATACACCCTTGAGTTGGGGTGGTCCAGATGAAAAATTGTTGCTAGGACCAAATATGTTAGAGGAAATGGAGGAGATGGTCAAGAAGGTACGGGCCAACTTGAAATCTGCTCACGATCAACAAAACAATTTTTTTGATTGGAAGAGAAATTTTTGGGAATTCCAAGTGGGGGATCATGTTTATGTTTGGGTACGAGCCAAGAAAACTACATTGAAATGGACCAAATGTGCTAAATTAGAACCTCGATTCTATTGTCCTTCCCAAATTTTAGCTTGAATCGAACCAATGGCTTACTAGCTTGCCTTACCAAGTCATATTCATGTGCACAATTTCTTTCATGTTTATGTAAATAAGAAATACATATATGATGCTAACCACATAATCAATGGGCTAGACATTCATGTAAAATATATAATAGGTTTTTTTTAAGAGTTAAAATTGAATAAAGACGTTGGCTGATGACTTAAATTCTTTTTTTGTTCTATATAGGTTGAACGAGAAGGCAAGTTCTTGGTCGAGCCCCTAGTTATGCTCGATCCGAGAGAAGTAATGCTGCGGAAACAAGTTATCACCCAGGTTAATGTGTAATGGCAGCACTATGGGCTAGAGGAGGCTACCTGGGAACATGAGAAGGTTATGAACAAAACCTTTCTGGATCTATTTTCAGAAGGAAAACATCAGGACAATGTTACATCTTATGTGGGGAATATGTGATATCCCGAGGTGATGTAAATATTTAATTTACTGCAAATCAAAAAAATTGTTTATTATTTTTAGTTATAAAACTATTTCTTGAATTTAATTATGCATAAGTGAAATAACAACTACTTTTAAATATTCCTTTTACTTGTTAAAGTAGTTACGAGTGACAATTATCTATCCCTAACTATTTTCTTGATGATTTATTCAAGTAAAATCGAGAGGATAGGGGTATCTGAGATCGGGAAGGAAAAGTTAGCAACAAAGAAAAGAAAATGAAGAAACTATGTGCTAAGATGTCAAGCAGTGTTCTGTAGCTATGTCTGGTTTGCACCAGATAGATGTGAGATGATGAGTTCCCATAATAAAAAGGAAGAAGGTTCCTATGTCTAGGAACAACTTGAGGGGAGACTACCACATATAGTAGTTTGAAGGTTGGGAGGCAAAATATCAAGAAGCAAGGTTTAGTTGCAGATTAAACCTGGAAGATAGTGTGAACTAGATAAGTGAAAATTCTCTTATTAATTAATTAAGATTCTATTCTATATGTTTATACAAATTTATGCATGACATTTTCTAACAGATAGTAGGATGGACTAGTTAGCCTGAGGAATTTGTATTGATAGTCCGCAAGTAATTTTCATGTATCTAGCTAAGAGGTAGATTACCTTTTATACCCAGTAAAATTTATAGTCAATTTCAGTGGACAATGACAAAAGACAACTGACAAGGTTTAGCTCAGAATACATTACGACAGTAAAAGAAAACATCAGAAAAACGAACATATACGTATATATATGATGAAACAACATTTGTACTATGGATAAGGAAAGAAAGTAGTAGAATGAATTAAACAAGAAATTATAGTATGTGACAGATAAACCAAGAGATTTCAGCTTGCTACCGTCACAGTTAGGGCAAATAATTTACCATCTCTACTTGGAACATAAGCAAGTAAATAGACTATTAACTTTAACAAAAATAACGAAGCACTACTGAAACATGTCATTCTTGGAATATGTTTAAACAATAAATAAGTTAACAGTATCTAAATAACTGTATATCACTTGCACCAAATTACAAATTTTTTCAGACAATTGCCACGAAGGGTATCTAAATGAGTCAAGCCGGGGTATTGAACTGCGTCACCCTTTACAAACATACAAAATAGATTTCGCCACTTTTAAAGTTGGCTTTGAAAATAAATGTAGCTACTTTAAACTAATAAATTAATAGTGGTTTGTGAAGCCCCCCTTAAAAATATGCAAAATTCTTATCGCCCTTTAACATCCAGCAATGTTATAAATTAACAAAGCTAAGAACATTAACATCATAGTAGTGCACAAATGAAGCCCCCTTCTGAAGCCGATAGCTTCAACCAAGAAACAAACTTAAGAAGTAAACTTTAGGCAAGCACAAGTACCTGGTAGTAACTTTATCACTCTTAGGGGGTCAAGCAAGACCTTCCTTGAGCAACTTGAAAAAGACGTTAACACTTGCAAAACCCTCCATCCCAACTGGGAGGAGTACCGAGGATTAAATGTTGAAATATGAAAAACAATAACTATGAAAAGGCTTGAGACCTAAGATAGGAAGCAAAAGAACTTTGGCATTACTTGATTTGAGACATTGAGCCAAACCCTCCTTGTTGCAGATTGTCGAGCCAAAGGCCAATACGCCTGTCAGGGAAGCCAGAGATAATTAGGATTCATAGTATGGCAACGACAAACTACTCTAGAGTACAAACAACACCCAAAAATGAGCAATCGAACTGTGAGCACTTGAGAATGGAGAAAACCCCTCCGAGCACATTGTTTCTATTTTGAGGAAAGGAAAGAATGAATGAATGATGACATTACTTTCGAGGCATAAAACCCTGAGGTTCTCCTCCACTGTTCAATCCAAGTGACAACCAGAGGCTATTGATATGGAGCTAGTACCGAGGTTGACACCAGAGCTATACAACAATGAAGAGTCGAGAGAAGAGATGCCTCCACCTAGGTCGATACAACATCCAAAGCATTAATGTAGCATTGGAGGCCAAGTGGTGAGAATCAATATTAGTTAAGAAAACATGACAACAATAAATTCTAGGCTTAAATATCATGGATTTGTGGTAGAGTTAGTCATGTGTCGAAGGGACAAGTGGCTTAGTTAGAAATCCCACCTTCCTTATAACATTTTAAACTATAGTCGTGGAAATCAGGCAAGGGCCATAGATAGATTTCGTAATAACCAAAATCACTTGGCTAAATACTTTACAGCTCTATGAAATCATAAATTCTTAAATAGTAATAGTTCTATGTTTAAATTACAATAATTTTAATTTGAATTTTCTTTGTGCATATTTTAACTTGTGGATGTGTGACAATAATATATTTTGATTCATTTATATTTTATCAATAATTTTTTATGCATTGAATATATTTTATCTTTAGCAATACAATAAATTGTATACGTTGATTATGTGTTTATTTTAGTTTTACGCAATCAAAAGGTTTATAAGAATTGAATAGATTTGTAAGCATTTTAACAATATTTTTTTATGGATTGAATAGATTTTATTCTTATGCATAGAATAAATTCTATGCATTAAATAGATTTTATGCACTGAAAGAATTTAATGCATTGAATAAATTTTATTTTAATCAATACATTTGCATGCATTGAATATATTTTAATCAATAAATGTAATGCATTAAGCATATGCAATTTATTGATGCATTGAAATTTATTGAAAGCATTTATTACAATCAATTGAATAAAATCAAATTTGCAATCAATGTATTCAAAAGACGTTAAATGCTTCAAATAGATTGCAATAAATACATTGAATACATTTGAGTGCATCAATAGGTTGTATAGATTTAATGTTGAACATTATAAGTTTGTTGAGCATCTTAGTGTTAATTTTTAAGTGATGATTTTTGTACAATGTTATTGTTCAAACTATTAATGATAAGACAAATTAGTTCATTTTCATTTTAAGGTTCAAGAATGAGTTGCCTTCCCTCTTTCCCACCAATTTCATTCCCCAAATTGGATATAATTTTTTTTTATATAAACTATAGTAGATTTTAATTATAATTTAGGTTTATGTATAAAATGCATATGTTAAATATAAAGAGAATATTAATATATTTAAAAAGAGAAACTAAAATATTTAAAACATAAAATTTGACGAATAATAGTTTTCTTGCTAGATAAACTTTTTTATATGGATGGAGTGTATCTAACATTGAATAGATCTTTATTTTATTTTTATTTATGCAATCAATAATTTTTTAAGCATTTTATCAATAATTTTTTATGCATTGAATAAATTTAATGCATTGAATAGATTTTATTTTAATCAATACATTGTATGCACTCAATGTATTTTAATCAACAAATCTAATGCATTCAATCTATTCCCTTGTTGGAGTGTTTCAAACGTTTTCAATAGTATATTGTAATTGGACACATGACATGCTAATAGTGTCGATATTACATGTTTTGAAACTAAAAAATAGTTGAAAATCCTTGAGACAATGTTACAAAGGGTAAAGTAAAAAAGAAAAAAAATAAAAATGTTTTATTACGGACAGTAAATATGCATATAATGAAACCTTATTGTTAACTAAAGTTTTTAATACACCAAAATTTAACAAATGTGTCATCTATTATATGTAGTAGATTTATGTAAATTTTTTTATAGATTTATGTTAAATTTATGCGATAGATTTATTTTATGTAATCCAAAGATTAGAACAAGAAAGAAGTGTATAAAAGCATTTACCATTTAGTTCATTTAGATTTAAATACAAATATTAAGAATGGATGTAAAAATTGTGTTGATAATAAAACATCTAAAGTTTCCTGTTGATTTAGTTTTGTGTTTTCAATATAAAATCTATTTTATGTAATATATTTTGGTTCAATTTGATTTGATAGGGAATATATATTTATATATTAAAAAAATAACATTGGATACTTTAAACCAATTAATTCGGGAATTTTCCATGTAAAATTGTTTTAATATTATAAATTTGTTAATTTTACATGTAATTCCAATTTATTGTTGTCAATTAATAGTCATAGTAGATGTAATTTTGGAACATCAAATATTTATGATTTACTTTATATTAAACATCAATTTATCTTTACTCTCTTAATTATTATTTATTAGTTAATGTTAAACATAGGAATCTATGTAAAATATTATTTTGTGATCTAATATATTTTGATATGTGAATTATTTTTTGTAATGTAAATATTTTTATTACAATACTTACATTTCAATTAACTATTTAGGATTATATTTAGGTTCAGTGATGTTATGACTTAAAATATCTTGTATATATTCATAATACTATTTGGTGTCATTTAGAATGTAGGTTTAATTGTATAAACAAGAGTTTTTGAAGTTTAGGTTCTTTAAGATTTAAAAAATTGGTTTGATGTCAATATTTAAGTTGAAGAGAAAAAGTTGATATCGATATTAAAAATATATTAATAGAAACATTATAACATCAATATTAAACGTAGACATTAATATAAACATTATTATAGATTTACTAACATTAATAATATTGTATTATAGAGATTACGTTTATAAAATTGTTCAATTTTGTTCATTGTTGTAATAATGTTCTCATTGCTGATTTGATTTTATATAATGTGTATATGTGAATTTTTTCTGTATGTGTAGATGGTAAATTATGTATGTATGCTACTTTTAATTTTATTCAACATTAGATTGTTTTGTTGATATCAAATGTGTTTATTTTTATATCAGGTGATTTCATTCTTTGATCATGGATCCAACTATTTGGAGTTGTTTTCCATTTTAAATTCTTGAAATTATCTTGCTCTAGCTCCCTTTATCGATTGTCATAAAGTTTTCCATTATTTGTATGCAATGGAAGAATGTTTTGCAAAACCCTTCTTTCTTATTGCATTGCAAGAATGTATCTATGAATGAATTTGGATTTATGGTTCCTTTCCTCAATAAAGAAGACAACTTTTTTGTTGTTGAATACCTTAATTAGAATGGGCACATTTCTCATTTTCATTTGTGATTCATAGATTCAAGATACAGAGTAGAGTCTATCATTGTACTAATGGTGGTTTTATCCTTACCAACAAAATTCTCCTATAAACACAAATATTTTGTAACAAATCCATTTACAAAGGCCTTCGAAAACATAGGGCCAATACAAATTCGAGACTGGGGATTCTTTTCATTATTGGAAAATGTAAGCAACAGCAAATATGACTCGCTTGTTTTAAAACGAGTGTAAATTTTATGTTTGAAATAGTCTTGATAGTGTTCCGAAAAGGGATGATCTTCCATTTGGTGGCACTTCACCCGTAAGAATGGAGTGTTTTATGAAAGTAAATTATTTTGGCTCTATGTGGAAAAGGAGTATGAATATTATCCACGATGTGGGTATACAATCTACTGGTTTAATGTAATAAAAAATTAATTGTGTTTTTTATTTGTTCCAATCACTTGCATATGGTGTATGTCATTAGCAATATATCTGGACCAATTGATATGACTTATGAATGATGTCTCCACTTCTGTATGGTCAATTAAATAATTAGATCATTTCCAATGTGGTCGACTATGCATTAAACGGAGAATTGAATACTTTGAGGATGATTGGGGTTTCAGATGTAAGTTGTTGGAAGAAATTTCTATAGATATAAATAGAAAATATCTTGGTTATTTGCCATTTCAAACAGTCCATAGTTTTATTCTTATGGGAAATTGCAATGAAGTTCATTGCCTACTATATGAAATGATGACTAACATTTGTTTTCCAAAAGATATTGATAAGTCAACTAATAAACAGATGTATGGGCTTTGGTATCCAATGCTAAAGGATTGCAATGATTTGATTAAGCATGGAAATGTTTTTGCAATTTCTACTCGTATGGATTTTGTTGATGAGATTCCACCATTCGATATGGATTCTTAGGTTATTAGTCTTATTAGGAGTTCCTATAAATATTTTTTATTTTATATACTCTTTATGGTTGTGGAAAATATTTCCATTTTTGGCTCTATACATAGTTTGGGTCTTTATGGTAATACTTTAAAATTATTCTTGCATCGACCTTTATATGGATCCCATTACAATTTCATGAATATGTGTATGTATGAGATGTTTGATATTGAATCCCATTGGAATTTGCTATAAAATATTTCATATTGCTTCCCCTGAAGTTTTCTTAATTACATGTAAATGTGTTTACATGCTATGCATTTTTGTTTGTTTGTATAATTATTATTTCTATGAGTTATTATATACATGTTATTTGTATTGGTTTTTCTCATTGATTCTAAAAAAATGTTATATATTTATGTACATTTTAATATTTGTATTTCTATTTTGATAATATATAGTTCCAAATTTTTAGATATACTTCCAAGTCCTATAATTCTTACAGTATTGTGTGACAATTGTATGGGTTTCATTTTGATTCTAATATGGTACAGGAAAATTTGAACTATTTTGTTTAAGCCATTAAAAAAAAATCATCTTTTTTTTTAGAAATTTGGAAAAATCCTTATTCATTTTGATAAGTTTACATGGTTGGAAAAAATAACATATACACTTTTTATGATTTTATACGATTGCCAAAAAAACTTGTGCCTTTCTCATTATTTTTTGTTTGTTTATATTAGATATATGCTATCTTCCATGTTTATGGTTCCATAATGAATATGTTATTATTCATTATAGACATGTCATGTGAAAGCACAAGGAAGTGTCCAAGAAAACCAAATCTGTCACCAGCATCACATGATAGGTCTAATGAAAGTCGTTGTTTATGGTATCAACAAAATAAGGATGTAATAAATCAACATAGGAGAGCTACATCTCATAGAAAAACGAGTGAAGCCACTCTTCAAAATGATTTTATAATTCCTCGTACGTATCATAATATGGATGATATAATGGAAATAACATTTCCCATTGATAGTTCATTATCAGAATATGCTCTTCATCGACATAATGTTGTTGTTCGGTACTATCTTGAAAATGTTCATAATATTAGCGAAACATTTTGCAATCGAGAAGAACATCACATCGATAATGTGGATGAAAATGTCCACCCTAACCCTTTTGTTTCTGAAATTGCATGTTTTTACCAAGGTCAAAGGTTTCAAAACATCCGTGGTCAAGGTAATGATGACATTGTATGTAATTATTTGTATGATAGTTTAATTGGCTATTTGCTTAATAATTTGGAGCAAGTTGCTCGAAACATCGAATGTTCCAATCCTCCTTCTAAAAATAATGTGGTCCCACCAAGAGAATCATTCATCCCTGATAGCATTTCGCTTGGAACAATGGAGGTAACACAACGATATTTTGATTTTGTTTCAATAGTGGTTGTTTTATTACATTCCTCTATTTACAAACTTTTCTTTACTAAACTTAGAAGTTATTTACTTCTCTTGGAATAGGATACAATTCACTTTAATAGAGGTCTAGAAATTAATTCCCAAAGGGTTCCATCTACGAATTTGAGATGTGAAGATGAAGCATCTCATAACCTTCATTTGCATCCTCATTGATGATCTAACTTTCAAAGTAATGTAAATGTTCAATTTATTTTATTTTCTTTTCACTTTTTTAATTTCTAGTTGGTTGGACATTAAATTTTATGGCATATTTTATTTTCTTCGAACATGACACAACTCATTCTAGTAGAGGCATACAAATTGACTTCATATATGTTCCATCTACTGATGTTAAAAGTGAAGAGCAACTTTCTCCTAACGTTCATCCACATCGCCAAACAAATCTAAATGTTGAGTACATTTGATATCTTTCTCATTTTTTCATTTAAAGTTAGTTGGACATTGTATTTTATAAAGTCTTATGGAAAAAACATAATTTTATATGAGCGGGTTTGAGAATTGGAAACCAAAACATCAAATTGTAAAATTAATGTAAATGTTCAATGTATTTGATTTGTTTTCCATTTTTGAAATTTATTTATATAATGTATTTTATTTTGTTGAAATAGGAAACAAGTCATTTTAATAAAGTCATAGAAACTAACTCCATAAATGTTCCATCCACTGATGTTAGAAGAGAAGAGCAACCATTTCATAACCCTCATCCACATCAAGAAGAAAATGTAAATTTTGAATTCATTTGATTCCTTTTTCATTTATAATTAGTTGGAAATTAAATTTTAAGATCTTTTATGACAAACACACCTTTAAATCTTCTTAGGTTCGAGAAATGCAGACCATAAATTTGGAAAGGCCTTATCATAGATCCATTCCACATGCTACAAATTTGGAAATGGAATTTAATGTTTGTGTAGTTGAAGTACATTTTAGAAGATATTTTACTCTTCCAAATGGTTATCAACATGATCCAACCGATGGAGATCAAATTCATTTTGATGAAAACATGATTGTAGTGCATAAAAATTTTTGAGCAAAGATAGATAGGTTGTAAATTGTCCAAATGTGCCGCATTTGGAAAGAATCATATCCTGGAATGCAGGTTTTGAGCGATTCTGAAGGACCTGTTTCGAGATGATGTAAGAGTGAAGATGTCACCATTGTTTTGGTCAATATAATAACATGGTTCATGGTGAGAAATTTCATATTTTAAGAGTTCTTACTCAAGTTGAAGAAATGCTAATAGCACATGTGAATCCTATTTTCTAAGTGACACAAGCTCAAGGTGGGAAATATAATTATCGCAGTCATACAATAGCTTTCCTCAAAATATTTCTACAATTGTACAATGTCTTCCATGAGTGCGATAATTATATATATTATGAATGTTATATAAAAATATATCTACAGATGGTTGCAATGCTTTTCAAAATCCAACATGATCAATATTATCGAGATTTTGTAATTGACTATGATACATTGGATGTTCTCCCCAAACTATCAACAAATGTATCCTCCAGGATTAAATTGGTTGATTGTGATATTGAAGAATATGATATCAATGTAAATAATAATGAAGGGTTGCATGCTAATCATTTTTCCTCTCATCCTTCTTCTTTTTTTTCTCTTGTACTAAATGAACGAAGAGAAGTGGAAGAAATTAGAGCATTTCTTGATAATGTTGACTCCTCACATGTTCTCGACATGGATTGGCCTAGTATTGGAACCTCTCCAGTGAATGAATATAATACAGAGGGGTTATTAAATATGCCATTCCCAACAGTGTTCCCCACTGGTGACGTTGATTGGTTGCAACCACGTATTTGTAGAGTTGAACTTGATGAGTATGCATTACATCTTATTAGGTACTATGATGAGAGATTTGGAAGTCATCCTCGCTTTCAATATTACCTATTGAACATGATAATGTGGAATCAGAGCTAAGAAAATATTGTAGTTTTTGTAAACAAACATTTACATCATAACTCACCTACAACAATTCAAGAGATCTGTCACCAAATTTATGATTTATCAGATAATAAGTTGGTCGAGCATCTTGTGTGGTTTGGTTCTTCACTGAGAGGTATAAGGTCATACGCGACTTAGTGTTGGGCTAAATTTACTGATATTATTAATAAGCTGGGATGTTCATCTTTATTTTTTTACTTTGAGTGTAACTGATGCAAAGTGGAAACAGTTGCATAACCTCATGGTTACACATTCACATTCTTATTCTTTAATGACCATCCTATGGAAATTGAGAATGTTATCTAGTTCCCTCATATTTTTTCCACATTTATGCACCATAGATTCAATATCTTTCGAGAGGAAGTGATCCAAAAATATCTTAAAGCTAAATACTTTTGGTACACATTTGTGTTGTTAAATTTCTTTTCTATACTTTGTTAGTTTTTTATTATTGTTCTATCTATATTTTTTCTTGTAAGTATATCTTCATTTTCTTCAAATATGAGTGGCACCATATAGGTTAAGCACATATCCATGGTTTCCTATGGTTGGAAGGTGCTCCTGACATTGAAATACTTGATTCGTCAAATGGTTCTAATGTACAACTTGTAAAGAGATTCTTTGACAAGTATGTAACTACATGGAATCCACGTGACATACATTGTCGCAACATAATCATTCGATGAAGCCTCAATGATGACCCTTTCTTATTGAATACTACTGAGATTTTCTCTTGCAATCCTCATAATGATTATGAATAATTTTTAAATCATCTCTAGAGGCACACAAATTGTAGTGTAGATTATTGTTTGTGCAAAAAGGGCACTATTCTGACATGTCGGTACAATGTTCCATAAGATCTTTGTGATGAATTGAGATTGTATGTAGATGATCAAGAAAGAAAAAATATGACAACAAGAAATAGTGAGAGGCTCAATGTACATAAAATTGAACTTCTAACAATGTGGCGTTTAAATGTTTATTACAAACCAGTGTTTTCTCATTATGTTGTCTTCAAATATATTGCTAAGTATGCATCAAAAATAGAAAAATGGTATGAAATTTATCATCATATGTTAACTAGAATTTAAAATTCTATTGGTTTAAGGATCATGATTTATGTGCATATAAAAGGTTTCTTGCATAAAGGATTATTAACCGTGATATTGGAGCACAACAAACGTTTCATTTGTTGCTTAAATTACCTCTTCTTGTCTGCAGTCATAAATTTGTTTCCTTAAATGTTGGAAGAATGGTTTTCATGACAATATGAAGGGATGGCTTGCAATCTTCATTTGAGAATACTTTTGTCCAACATTATGAGATGAGACATTTTTTCCTTGAACATTTATCTTTGATATAAACAACAAGATATTGGACATTTGATAGCAAGCAAAACAAGATCCATGGAAGCCTAGAGATGTTCATGCTTACTAAGATGGTAGACCACGAGACCTTGGAGGAACGACTGACGGAAATCATGGAGTTAGAAGAAGACGGCTTCCTTGTTCGGGTTTGGCCATAGTGTTATTCTATTCCTCGTGAGGCTTCACATGAATTTGAATTATTTTGCTGGACAAAAATTCAGCCATTTCATGACATTACTACAGAAATTGGCCTTGCAACTAAAATTATTATTGAAAATTAGAGGAATTTTCAATATCGAGCATGGCATGTTGATCAAAATCCATCAATTGTTGAAAATATTGAAGATGAAGAAGATGGTGATTTTGTGAACCAGGAAATGAATCTTGAAGATAATTTTCAAGAATGGAAAATTTTCTCTCACTTGGTTCAACCAAATGATGTTAATGTTTCTGATATTCACACCCTTAGTTGAAAGGACTTTAATATATCCTTTGACTGGGAAAGTATAATTATTTTTTATGATGCTGTAGAAGAAGCTATTAATTTTATAATGGAAGATAAAGGAGTGATATTGTTGACCTTCGAAATAGAACATTTTCATTTGTAGATTCATTGTTGGAAAACCAATGATTTACTTTTGAAATTGTTTTAAGGAACTTTCATGAATATTAGATTTGTGAAGCTCTTCGTAAGATTATTCAAGGCACTGCAGGTACTGGGAAGTCTTTCCATATCCATTGTATTTTTGAAGCTCTTTATGATTTGTCAAGTAATGGAAGAATCCTTTTGCTTCTTCTTTACCCAACATCAATAGTTGATTTTAATATACATGCAAAAAAAATACACTCATCTCTAAAAATTTCAATTAAAGATATGCAACTAATATAGGGGTAGTCTCTAGTAGTATTCGAAGAAGAAATAAGACATCTTAAATATATATTAATTGATGAAATCATATTTCTAGGGTAAATTTTGTTTATGCAAATAAATTCTCGATTACGAGACGCATTTCCAAAGAAAAAGAATTTTTCTTTTGGTGGCATATCCATCATCCTTGTGGGAGACCTTCATCAACTACCTCCTATGAGAGATTAGCCTTTGTGGGCAAGTAATACAACATGAAAAGTATTGTGCAATAAATTCAACATTTTTGTCACTCTTGACATAATATTTTTCCAACATGGGAATAATGAGGAAAAATCTTGTTTTTGTAGAGTCCACAATAACATAAGAAATGCATAACATGTTCTTGAAGATACAGAGTTTCTTATATCACAAGTTGATATGAGGTTGCATCCTAGAGAAATGGATTTATTTAATGCAGTAGTTCACATGTTTCCAACAAATAATTTTGACTCCTTCCATAAAAAGCATATGTTAGAATCATTAGATTCTCCAATTGCACAATGTATTGTTGAGCACTCCAGGCATTCAAAAATCATTGGTGCTGATGATGATCAATTGGACTGTGAAGTGTTATTGTGTTGTGGTCAGTGTGTTATCTTGCCATGTAATTTGTGGGTTGGAGTTGGCTTGGTGAATGGTGCATTTAGTTATGTTAAGGACATATTTTATATGCCTACCTCTAAGCCGCCTCATCTTCCAATGTTCACAACTGTTGTTTTTGATAAGTATGTTGGCATTGCATTTGATGCAAACAATCCAAACAATGTGCCCATCACACCAGTGATAAGAGGAAATTGAAAACAAATTCCTTTGAGCATGGCGTGGATTCTTACAGTCCAAAAGTCATAGGGATTGACCTTAGAATGAGCATCAATTGATATCAGTAATAAATAGGAGCAAGGCCTAACCTTCACAACCATATCAAGAGTGAAATTAATAGATGGTTTACACACTACACCACGTTTCTATTCTCATTGTTATGCCAAGAGGAAAGAGAGTGCATATGTTACAATTAGGAAGAAAGAAGAGGTGTGATTGAAGTCCATATCACTATGAAATACAACTAATAACATTGTGACCTTTCTATAGAATGTTTTTTTAATTGATTTTATTGTCCTCTTGATTTACTTTTCATATAATAATCATTTTCTTATATTTTTTAGATTAATACATTCATCATATTCATTGTAATAATTGAGAAAGTTGTTTATATAGTTTTTCACGTTTGTTCAATTTACTTTTTTTTTTTTAAGTGGCTATTGGTGTTTTGTTTATAGGGAACCATTTAGATATAAATAGTGAGTTATATGAACCAATCATTCAAAATTAATTTTATAAATGGTTCATATTGATATTAATATTCTGGATTCATATGACATTATGAAATGAAAAGTTGAGGTTTTAAATATTGGCCATCATGGTGGCCAATATTCATTTTTTGAATATTGGCCACGGTTTTATTCTAATTTTAGAGTTTTATCCGTTGTCTTGTGAAGTGAGGTTTATGTTTGTACAGTTTTCTATATCATTTGGTTCATGTACCAGTAGATTATTTTATAGAACGAGATTTACAAGATTAAGTTTTTTAACATATATTAAAATGGGGTGTTATGTTTTATGTATATATATCTATATATGTGTATGCTTATTTGTTTGTGTGTTTGTGTATTTATTAATTTTTCTTTTGTTGTTTTGTCTTTCAAATGTAGATATGGGAAATAATGATGTAATCTACTATGCCAGAACAATGCGCAAATATGCTAGAGCGATAAATTTTCTTTCATATCTTCCGAACAAGTTTCATAGAAAACATGGGTTCCATCTTGCATTTATTGATGAACACCTTTGTGTGCTAGATGAAATGAAAAAAAATGTAAATAATTGTGACATGTGCACAAGAGGGATTCTGGGAGGAGAACAAGAAGAAATTGGTTGGAAAGTGTTAAGTATCATGATCATTATCTTGTTGATTTGAATTGATGTTGCTTTTGTCATCGGTCTGGTTGTGTTTTGGAAGAGGCTCTTCCATAGATGAATTTTTATGGAGTGCTTCAAGGCCAAATTTGTAGTGGAATTATTTGTGTAAAGTAAACAAATAATATATGTTAATTTCAATGTTATTTATGTGGTTCCAATGTTGGTGAAAATGATTTTTTTCTTGTTGTTTTTTTTATGTAGAAAACTGTATATCTCTGGTCTTAAAATGTCCTATCATTTTTCTCTTCTTTAAATCCAATGTGTGCAATTTAGATGTGTTTTTTTGCATTTATTGTCCTTTTATCCAATGGTGGTGTTACTATTTTATTTTTTTCTCTTGCATTTGTAATTGTTTTCGTCTATCGTATGGGTCCCCTCGCTTTGTTCATGTCCTTCATAACACAAAATATTATTGAGGTTTATAATGTTATTGTTTGGCCTTCATGTTTTTGTTGTTTATATCAATATTTTTTAGATTTATACAATTAATATATTCATGTATTGATATTAA
>APFE030941800.1:167459-187289 GCA_000404065.3 Pinus taeda
GCTAAACCATGCTTATTTTAGTAGTTTTAATATTTATCTAAGGGTATTTATACCTTAGGTTTATAATTTTAGTCCCTTGGGTTTAATATTATTCCCTTGGGTTCATAATCCCTTGGGGTTTTAGTATTAATCCCTTGGGTTTATTATTCCTTTGGGTCTATAATATCAATCCCTATTATTCCCTTAGGTTTGTAATATCAATCATCGTCAACCATTGTCAATCATAGCCAACCATGGTCGTCCATGGTTGAATGTTGCTTTGTGACAAGGATTGTCTCACCATGAAAACAAACCATGTTTATTTTAGTGCTTGTAATATTTATATTAGGGTTGACCAATGATGGGATTATAATATTAGTCCCTTGGGTTTAATATTATACCCTTGGGTTTAATATTATACCCTTGGGGTTTTAGTATTAATCTCTTGGGTTTATGTTTTCCTTGGGTTTATAATATCAATCATGTTCAACCATGGTAAACCATAATCAACCATGGTCAACCATGTTTAATCATGGTCGGATCTTGCATTATGACAAAAATTGTCTCCATATAAAAATCATGGGCAATCATGGACAATAATGATCAACCATGGTCAGCCATGGTTGATGATGTTCAACCAGCTTTTATAGAATCAAACACGGTCAACCATGGTCAATCGGGTCAAAATTATTTGAATGTTGCATTGTGACAAGAATTGTATCGATATAAAAATCAACCATGATCAAACACGGTCAAACAGTGCATTGTGACAGAGTTTGTCTCGATATGAAAATTAACCATAGTCAACAATGGTCCAACTTGGCATTATGACAAGGATTGTCTCAATATGGAAATCGACCATGGTCAATAATTTTTATTTTAGTGTTTATAATATTTATCTTAGGGTTTATATCCGTTGGGCTTATAATATTAGTCCCTTAGGTTTAATCGTATTCCCTTACGTTCATAAGCCCTTGGGGTTTTAGCATTAATCCCTTGTATTTGTTATTCCCTTGTATTTATAATAACAATGCATTCGGTTTATAATATTAATCATGGTAAAACATGGTCAATCATAGCCAATCATGTTCAACCATATGGAAATCAATTATGGCCAACCATGGTCCAACGTTGTGTTCTAACAAAGATTATCTCAATATGAAAATCAGTCATGGTTAACCATGGTTAACCGTTGTCGAATGTTGCATTTTGACAAGGATTATCTCTATATGCAAATAAACCATGGTAAACCATGTTTATTTTACATTTCATAATATTCATGTTAGGGTTTAGATACCTTGGGTTTTTAATTTTTATCTCTTAGTTTTATTATTCCTTTGGGTTTATAATATCAATCCTTTTGGTTTATTGATGTAAGGGTTCATATTCTTAGGGATTAATATTATTCAACAATGGTCAACCATAATCAACCATGTTCAAACATGGTCCAATGTCACATTGTGACAAGGATTGTTCCAATATGAAAATCGACCGTGTTCAAGCATGCTTGTTTTAGTATTTTTTATATTTATCTTAGGGTTTTTATACCTTGGGTTTATAATATTAGTCCCTTGGGTTTAATATTTCTCCCTTGGGTTCATAATGCATTGGGGTTATAGTATTAATCCCTTGGGTTTATTATTCTCTGTCAACCATGGTTTATTATAATGCCAACCGTGGCCAACCATGCTCCAACGTGGAATTGTGATAAGGATTGTCTCCATATGAAAATCAACAATGGTCAATCATGTGTATTTTAGTGTTTATAATATTTATCTTAGGGTTTATATACATTGGGTTTATAATATTAGTCCCTTGGGTTTAATATTCTTTCCTTGGGTTCATAATCCCTTGGGGTTTACTATTAGTCCCTTGGGTTTATTATTCCATTGGGTTTACAATATCAATCCATTGGGTTTATAATATTAATCATTGTCCACCATGGAAAATCATAAGCAACCATGTTCAACCATGGTCAAAACCAAGGTGTATATAGAAATCAACCATGGTCTAACGTTGTGTTCTGACAAATATTTTCTCCATATGACAATTAATTATGGTCAACCATGCTTAACCATGGTCCAACATTACATTGTGACAATGATTGTCTCTATATGGAGATCAACCACGGTCAATCATGGTCAACCATATTTATTTTAGGGCTCATAATATTGATGTTAGGGTTTATATTCATTGGGATTATAATTGTTATCCATTAGGTTTATTATTCCCTTGGGTTTATAATATCCATCCCTTGAGTTTATTGACCTAAGGAATCATATTCGTAGGGTCTAATATAATTCAGTAATGGTTAACCATAATCCACCATGTTCACTCATGCCTAACCATGGTCTAATGTAACATTGTGCAAGGATTGTCGCAATATGAAAATCAACCATGCTCAACCATGTTTATTTTAATAGTTTTAATATTTATATTAGGGATTTTATACCTTGGCTTTTATAATATTAGTCCCTAGGGACTAATATTATTCCCTTGGGGTTTTAGTATTAATCCCTTGGGTTTATTATTCCTTTGGGTTTATAATATCAATCCATTGGGTTCATAATATCAATCCATTGGGTTTATTATTAACTTGGGTTTATAATATCAACCATGGTCAACCATAACCAACAATGGTAAACCATGGTCAACCATGGTGGGATGTCTGATTGTGGCAAATATTGTTTCCATATAAAAATCATGGACAATAATTGTCAACCATGGTTAGCGATGGTTGATCATAGTCAACCATGGTCAATCATATGTTTTTAGTATTAATCCCAACGATTTGTTATTTCTTTCTGCCAAACATGGTGAATCATAGTCAACCATGGTCAACCATACTCAAATGTCACTTTGTGACAAAGGTTGTCTCAACATGAAAATAAACCATGGAAAACCCCCATAAACCATGGTCCAACGTCACATTGTGACAAACAATCAATTATTATTATTTTTATTTAATTAATGAATATTATTATTATTATTATTTAATAATATTTAATAAAAAAATGTTATTAAGAGAAATTAACTATTTAACTATTATTTATTCATTCTTATTAGTAAACTATACTATTATTATTGTTTAAAAAATAAAAATTTTTTTTTCTAAAATAGTATTAAAAATATATTATTTTTAAAAAATAAATATTTATTTATTATTATTATTATTATTATTTTAAATTATTATTATTCATTATTAATGGTTTCGTCATAAATAGGAAGAACCTTATGTGTATATGAATAACATTCACTAAAATATTATTGTTAATTATATTACTAATATTATTATTGGTTATATTATTATTAAAAATTTAAATTATAATAAATAATCTAAAATTAATCATATTTATAAGTGTTAATAGATTAACTCTATTCTTTAATATGTTATATAATTTAATATAATAATCATATATAATACAACCATTATTGTTATTAGTTATATAATTAACCTATTAGCTATATAATTATTAAATAATCAAAAATAGTTGGTAATAATAAATATTGATAGAATATATATTAATGTTATTGAAATAAGTTATTTACCTATATTAAATACACTGGAAAATATAATTGTATATATGCTTCATATGCATTTATCAATTTTACTAATATATGAGTATATAATTGTTACTAATATAACTGTAAAAGGTTGATTTTGAAAGTATTAAACAATTTAGTCTTTAGATAATCTAGCATGCAGATTTTCAAGGACTTTTTTTTCTTTATGAATTACTAGTTAGGTTAGGCATTGTTTCCTTGCTTCTTAGCTCCTATGATTTTCTATATACTGCACTCTTTCTTTGTTCTTCCTGACATAGACATAGCTTTGTCGCCCTTCTCAAGGGCAACTGCAGATTGTATTTGAATTACGTAACTTTTTATTTCATTAATGAAAAATGCCTTTTTTTTTGTGGAAAAAAATAAAATTAATCTAACCTGCATTGAGCAAAGTAAAATATTTGTACACATTAAGTTAAACTAATTTAAGCAGCAAATCTATGACATTACACTCAAATTCAATAGGAATTCAGAACTGTACAACCATTGACATGACGAAAACAGGGAAGCAGGTCGAGTTCTGCTTACTGAACTATTTATAACCATGATTGATAAAGGGATAATCCCATCGTTCCCATGCTTATATATATATATATCTATATATATAATAACTAACTTGCTCACCTTTTTCTTCTGCGTTCTGGTCGATCAAGTTCCAAAGAAAACAAAGATTAAAATAGATAGAATCCTTACAGCAGCTTATTCTGGGGGTTCATTTTTACATTCTATGGTTGACTATAACAATAGTGCCGTTAATTTCGCAATCCTCAATGCTGAAATTTGTAGAAAATTCTGGTGGAGGTAAGGGTGGATCGAAGTCTAACGATATATTGGATGTGTCGAAGTCCACACTGTCAACGCTCAGGAGGAGGTCTTTAATGAGCTGATCAGACTGATGGTCTCTAAGCGACTGTTCTTGCGGTCTAACGGCTATTGGCTTTCTTAGGGAACCAGAGTTCATTTCAGCTCCCTTTTTGTTTGAAACTGTCTCTTTCATGGTACCAAAACGTACGGTTTTACTATTGCTGATATTATTCTCGAGCACTTGTTTTCTGCACATATGAGTGCTCCAGTAATTCTTTATGTCATTCCCAGTACGCCCCGGCAATCGGCCTGCTATTAACGACCAGCCGCAAAAACATAAAATAAAACAGTGTTTTTATATTGGTTACTTTGAATGCTTGCAATACGAAATTTAGATGGAAGCACTTACATATGTGATGCAAAGAGAAAAAAAGTAACACATGTTCATATTCGTCTACGATTTATTGCACCGAGAAGCGTGTTGATCTTTCTTTTTTTCCATGGTGGGAAAACATTACAGACCTAAACGTCTTTTTTGGGTTTATAACTAACTTTAGCACTTTCCATGCTTTTTATTAATTATCCTATTATCCTTAAAGCAGTGAACTAATTAAGAACTGTTTTATCTAAAATTGACGTATACTAAACAAAACCAGTTTCAACGCATTTCAAAAGGTTGACACACGTGTTTCATGTTTTTCACGATATGAAGTATATATGGATCTATTTGACATAAATTTATATAAAATTAAATTCCCTTACTTTTGAGGTCGAAAAATGGAATGCAGAGGTGTCCCATTCGTTTGTGGCTATGTGTAGTTTTTAAAAAATGCTTCATCCATTCGTTTGTGGCTATGTGTAGTTTTTTAAAAATGCTTCATGAATAATTAATAACACACATATTGATTTTTTTTAATGTAATTACTAATAATTAATATAAAATAACGTGTAAGTAAATAATTATTTAACTAATTTAAGAATAATTATAAGGTCTTGAAATTCTGTTTCATTGTTAAATTAATAATAAATTCAGATAAAGGTTCTTAGGAAAATAAACACTATTCAAAACAACCATTAATTATTTCTAATAACATATAAAAAAAATTCTATTAAGAGGAATGTCATGTGTTTTCACATGATGATGGATTGACATTATAACTCAGCGATACTATAGAAATGATCACAACAAAAGATATGTCTTCTTCCATTTGTACACATAATATTTTTGTATTGGTTTGAATTCAAATATTTACAGAGAAAACTCAGAACAAATTGTTATGTCCCTATACCAATAGGTGTTATATATCATGATTGACTTGATGAGCTATGTAATATGTTCATACTTTTACTTGTTGTAAAGGTTTCCATATTTTTAAAAAATCATAAAATTTAGAAAATGTAAAGAGGGTATACCCTAAAAGAAAAATCAAAAAGTAAAAATAATAAAAGATTGTAAAAAAATGAAAATAAAATGAACCCCACGAAAAAAAAGACCAAGAAAGTGTGCAAGTCTAAATGCCACTGCTTTTTTACTTTTATATAATAAACAATTGTATACAGTCTATCACTTATGCCGCAATTCATGAATAGTCAAACAGTTTAAGCTTGGCTAGTTCATTTTTCAATTTTATGTTGTAGAAATAGAGAGTAAAGATCTGACCAAACAGTGTAATCTTGGCAAATGAGTAGTTAAGTAGAGTGAAAAAGGAGCTCAACAGTTTAATCTAAGCCCTTGGATATAATAAGGTTTAATTTAGATAGACATTACCATGTAAAATAAAAGGAATTTTGATAAGGGTTTGTTAGTCTAAGTGCACCCTAATAAAAAAGTAAAAATACTAGGATAAGTAGGTAAGGTAAGTAGATGATGGTTGTAGAATAACATGTGGTGAATGATGAGTTCAAATATGTAAATATTTTACTTTCAAGACAAGGCAATAGCATATAGCACATGAAAGACATATCAAGCAAACAAAGTCGAAATAGTTAATTCCTCTACTTATTTCCCTAAAAAGTTTCACTAACTTCTCCTAAGTGCCAACGTATTTAATAAATTTGAAGGGTTCAGAGCATTTCTCTAACTTCTGGAGGGACCGGACCCTCGGTCCAATAATTTATAATGCCTAAGTACTTAATCCCATTCATCAATATCATATCCCTTCATAAATCATTCATTCCCCTTCATAAGTTTTTTCTCAAGTAAAATCTTATTTTACTTTGGGAAATTAAAACATTTTCTATTAAAAACTTCATTTCTCACTTAGCCTAATTTTAAATACACATATCAAATGTTTTATACTTAGTGTTTTTACATTCATTGTGTCATATTAACTACTAACTTATAATAATGTATAAATCCTCTATGAAAATCTACCCATTCCTGTATTACTTTAAACTATGTAAAAAATCCCAAAATATTATAAAGCTCACCCCTTTGGTTAAAATATAACCATAATACATTAATAACTAGGATTAATGAGTTAATCAATAATACAGTGAAAACGTTGACCTCCTCCCATATTAAAAAGGGATTAATTAACCCTCATGGTTAATTAATAGCCTTCCTGACCAATCTTGACACCCCCAATATGATTAAAAACTCTTAATTATATAGAGTCTGCTCTCATTAAACTCTTGTTATTTCACATCCCCTGATAGTCGTCCAATCAAGTCCCCGAGATCCGACAGCTATTCCGCATATCACACAACCCTTTGCGACCGCACGTTAGTGCATGATCATAAAGGGGTTTTGTGCACAGTACCTCCGCCACATGTCATCCATTCTACGGAATCACTCACTCGAAGCCAAATACCACCCCCTCCCCATAAAAGATTGTGATACAAGCTGCTTACCGCCTCCATACTAAACGAAAAAATATTATGTCATTCGTCTGCTGTCGTCACCCGTCCAAATCTCGGAACTTGTCAATCCTTGATTTTGTATATAAAAAAAAATAAATCATTTTCGTTGTTCTATTTTGTGAACCTGTATGCCCATGCAAACAAAACGACGAGGTCAACCAGCTTGAGCTTTCAGCTGCCAACCTTCTTCGAACATTACAGCTGACGCCACCCAGAGCCATCTAGCCACACCCAGTATCTGCGTTCTGTTGCCCATCCCACAAAAGCAAGTATTTAACAAATTCTTGACAAAAAAACCATGAAAATACTTATTTTTCACTACAAATTAACTAAAAAGGCCAAAATTCACCATACGTCATTCAAGTTCTCGAGACCCTCTGCTTTACCTATTTTACAAAGAAAACCTCAGTTTCCTTTCTGAATCCACAAGAACCAGAATGGAAACCCTAGTGGCTCTAAACGTTGCACCCATTAACACCCTTCATCATGATTTAGACTATCTGCCTTTGGCAGATAAGGGTTTCCAAGTAAAAGACTTAATGACTAATAAAGACCACCTCAAAGTATTTTTCCAATGCCGAGATAACCACTGAAATGGCTATGATGTCATGGGACTATGGGAATCCAACATCCCAATGTACTTTTTCCCCTCTGTGCATGTTTTCTCAGACATAATCCATCAGTGCCATGCAAAATATGACCCCAAAGACAGAGTAATCATATCTCCCAACCAAACAGTCTGCTTCACAATAACTGTTGAACCAATCAATGAGATGTTGCAATTTCACCCCATTCAAGCCCTCACTCCCATTTTCATTGGGAATTTACTTGAGAAATCAACCAAAAGCCCTAATCTTAACTCAATCACCTCTGCCAGACTTTCATACTAAAGGAATATCATACTACAAATCCCCCTCCTTATGGGTCTGTTTTCTTCACAGATATGGAAAAAATCATAGTTGATATGATATCTGCAGTGATGGGATTCAACACTATTGGGTATGTAGATGAGTTGACCTTAGTGTTGATGTCTTTCTTTACCCTTAGACAACCCCCTCCTATCAATTATGATTATGCCTGATTCATTGTTGATAAAATTCATGACCAGTTCATGAGACTAGAGAATCAAAGGGTTTTCAAGTATACCACCTTCATATATCACCTCATACTCTACTATCATTCAGAAAAATTCCCATTCTCTGTTAAGAAACTTGATACCAAAGGTAATCCAAGGTCTGCCTTCTTTTGAATTTCCATCTTCCATAGATCTTCATCTTGCCCTTATTCATATAGTGAGTTCAATGATTAGTTTGTCCACCCAACAACTACCTTGCTAATAGGGATTTCCCCTCCCAAGATCAGTGATGATATCAAAAGGATCCTTCAGGTCTTTAAACAGTACAGAATGGGTGACTGGTATTTATCCCTGAATCATGTAGAGATTAGGGTATATCGGTGTGAGTTTTCCCCATTCAAGCTATCTAAATATGTTCCAATGAAAATGTTTACAATGGAATATTATAGACATATAATAAACTTGGATTTGATTCATTTTACCAAGGCTAAGAAGAAAGCACAACTAAGGATCAAGGATCACTTAGGCCCTTTTGTCTGCAACACTAGGGAAGTATGGAAAGACGTAGAGAAAATTCTACAAGATCATCTAAAATTAAATAAAAGTTTTAGTTGGACTCCATATTACCCCCACAATTTCATCTGTGATAGAAAGATGAAAAATAGACTATCACCATACTTGCATCATAGGATTCCAGAGATTGAACAATTTGCTAATATGTATGAATGGAGGGAAGGGACGCTAGTAGAAACAAATAGTGAGCAGGTCAATATAGAAAATGTAATGAAGGATCTTGAAAAGATACTTGAACTAGACTCTTTTGGACAGGTACAATTTGATACTTCTCAAAAGTCAGCATGAGGGATTAGTGCCTCAACAACTAATACCTCTCAAAGGCACTCAAAGGAAACTAGTGCACCACTTTCAGAGACATCATAGGGAAGAGAAAAGAGACCAACACTCAAGCAACAAAACAATCAACCATGTCAAAACAACCTGGAACTTCTCAAGAATGGGCTCAAACATAGGCCCATCTAACTCAAGCCAACACAAGAGAGACCCTAATTTTACAAACTCCTTTGAATGAGGAAAGGAACTAAAAGTGATACATGGAGGTCACTAGCCATACTAGTGGCCTATCAGACTAGCCTGGTGCTAAGAGGCACAGGCTAAATCCTCATTCAGAAGAGGAATTTTTTTAGGAAACTACAGAGAGCCAGAGGAAAGAAGGTGCGAACAGTTAACGGACTTTCCCAGTAGGTGGGACACCTTCTAGCTCACAGATACAGGAACTGGAAAGGAAGCAAAGTGTTGAAGTGTCATCCTTTAGGCCATCGGGAAATGAGAACCTAGATATTAAAAAGAAATTCAAATAAATAAAGGCTAAAAATGAACCCTGAAGGATCCAGGTCTACAATTAGTATTTAAAAATAGCTCCCACCAATCAGAATAGGTTGATGTAAGCTTATGACATCAAGGAGAGCAAAATGCAAATGAGCTTCTTCAAGCTCAAAGTACAACAGCCTCAAACAATTGCAGATTACTTTCAAACAAATTTTGAGGTTATGGAAAAGGACATTGATTCTCTGGATCAAATTGAGTTACACAAGAAAAAAAGGGAAATGGTGTATTCAAAATTGAATAGTAAAGCCATGATATCCCAAAGATTAAAAAATTCTTTGAATAATACAACTGCTTAGTTGCAGCTGGAAAAAGACTCTTCACAGGCTAATGGTAATAGAATTAAATCATTGGAGGATTTGGTTATTGGACTGGGTCATAACCGAAAGGATGTAAAGGTAGCAGAAGCTTTAATAAAGAAAAAGGATGCACAGATAGATGCCTTGAGAAAATAGTTAAAGTTGCCACCATCAAGACATCCACAAACTGCAGAAATTGTTCAAAAAAAGTCTCAAAAAGAGCTTATGGGCTTACTCCTTAAGCTAAATGAACAATTGAAGGAGACTGAATAGGAATTAGAAAAATCATTAAAAATCAAGCAAGGAGAGTCTACCTCTTAGTCTCAAAATGTGATACCTGTGGTCTACACAGCAGTCCCTTCAACACTTGGAAAAGCTCTGGCATAAAATGTCCCCTTCATTACAACAGAAGTAATTACAGGTACAATCACAAGAACAACACCATAAAAAAAAACACAAGAAGGAACTTCAAGTTTAAGCAAAAAAGAATTAATCAAGTCAATGGAGGAGATGAAGCTCCAAGTCTATGAATTGCAGAAGGTAAAAGAATAGTTTGTTACCTTAGAACAAAAATATGATCTTTCAAAAATAAATTTTGCTGAAAAGGTAAGGGAGAATAAAGGGTTAGCACAGCAGGTAAAAACATTAGAGAATGACCTCACCTTTGACAAGCCCTTAGCAAACATTAGGAAGATTATTTCAACCAACATCACTTAGTCAGTAAATGATGCTTGGCCATCAATACAAATAATTTTTGAACATATTGATTTGGTAAAAGTAGCTCTTGAAGAAATCTAGAGAACTAAGGAATAATTAGGAAGGACGCCCGAGCACTAGGCTAATAAATTTTTTGAATAGAAAAAATAAGTACCAGCTAGAAGAATTGGGTATTGAAAATAGAACTGAGACTATTCTGGAAATCAAGAAGGCATTGACTAAAAGGTCTCTGATGTAGAATTTGGAAAGGAGATGTGAGAACATGCAGGAAGAAATCAATGATTTCATGGAAAAAATTTGGCATTTTACAGAGCAAAGGGCTTCCCATTCCTTTAGTAATTAATGACAAATTGATGAGACACATAGACGATGTCGAAAAGTTTGCTCAATATGGAGATAACCAGGCCAAATCATCAGCTAGTGCATCTACACCAAAGGAACTACCTACAGGCAAAGTTCTCTATGGCAGTCTAGAGAACCTCTTCTATGTTGAACATGAAATAAAATATATGTTTCTAGTTCAGCGTAATTTTGTCAAATACACTAAGACTGATGAAATATTCAAGAAACTTCAAATGACCAGAAAACCAAAGGAAAATTGGTCGACGGATCTAATAGAAATTTTGTAATTTTCCTTAGTAAAACGGAAAAATCATTATTTACCAAAGTCAATTGTGGTAAAAGAGGGTGAACAAGGATCTAACAGATAAAGAGTATCATAACAGGTTAAAGAATATCAGTAAGAAGATGAAAAGCAGAAAAACCAGCACAAATTTACAAGGAAGACAATAAGATGTTCCATCATAGAGCCTACCTCCAGCTCATTCACAAAAATAGGGACAACAAGCCATTAGTTCACATCTATCTTCTATATTCCAAAACATCTGTCTCTACTTTATGTAACATATAGTTAGGCTTTCTAAATTATATCTATCTTTGTTAAGATATATTTTATTGTAAATATTCGTATAAATACTCCTTCATTCGGAGTATTGAGGGTGGATTCTTAAACATTTCTGTAAGACTGATTATTTTGGAATTGAAGTACTGTTAGACAATTTTTGTATGGCTGGTTGGATGAAGAAATAATACAAAGGACTTTTCACAGGATTCATGTGTCAAACACCAGACAAATAAGTATTCTATATATCATCTGTTATTGTTTTCTTGTTTAATATCTCAATTATGTTTCATATCTAAATATTAAAATGAAAAAGTATAATTCGGAAAGTGCTTGAGCACAATCTGTTTTTAAAATCATTTTTATTTTAAATGTTTTCTTCTAAACTATCATAGGAAAGGAATTCTCAATTGCTCCTACTTCTTAGTTTATCATTTTGGTCATTTAATAAGAAATTCTTAATTGCTTTTTATTATTGATCATCCAAATTCCCTCTTCTTAAAACATGTTGAAGGATTCTTAATTGCCATTATTTCCTTCTAAATCCTTCCCATCCTTTCAGATTACCATTTGCTCCCTGTTTAGCTATCTTGCCCTATGAAGCCATCCTTTGTTGAAAATCCAAATCCAGTTGAGCCATTTTCAGTTGACTCCATAGCGCAATGGCCTAAAATACTCAGTTCTATCCATCTGCTCCTGAATTCCACCACCAAATACAATTGAAACCCCAAAGCTTTCATAACTAGTCTAATATCTTATAAAACAAAGCTAAATCTTAAAGAGAAAGCCCTCTCTGAGTACAGATTGGCTAGATTTTGTACTTAAAAGTTGGTTTGTGATTACCTTGAACCCTTTTCCCTCTTCTTACAACTTTAGGGAAAATCTGAGTGATAACACCAACGTCATGTATTTTTACATGATTATGGATTTCCATCAAAACTCAACCACACTATCAAAATGATGAATACAAAGTTTATGTCTTCTTCAATTTGTATGCACAATTTCTTTTTTTGTTGGGATATAGTAAAATTATGGACTTGTGCAATCAGTACAATATCTTGTATTAGTTTGGATTAGTAAAATTATGGATTTGCACAACTAGTATAAACATGTAGCATACTATTTATAAAAAATTAATTACTGTATATTTCCTTTGGATGAACTTAGGGCTAGTTCATAAATTGAATGTAAAAACATGTTCCATAACGATGGGATAATGAAACTAAGACAATGAGATTTGATTAAGTAATCTTCTTACTAATAATGGAGTGAATTTTATATAATTTTGTTTTAGTTATGTGTTATTAATATCCATAAAAAATTGTATAGTTATCATGTTTTGTTTGCAATTCAATCATGTTTACTTTAATCTTTTGTTGGTAAAATCATACATTTTACATTGTTAAAGTAAAATTTAAAAGAAAAATCATAAAAAATAACTATATTTACATTAATTATAAAATAATTATATATATTAAAGGAAATTAAATAAGCTTATAATGATTGAGATCCACTCTCTTTTATTAGGGATGTTTTTAGTTGGTAATATGATTTGTTACAATACTATAGTTCAATAATAAAACCTATGAATATAATATCCTCAAAACCTATTATTTATTTCATAGTTAAAATGTTTTATATATATCTTAATTTAATTTAATCAATAGCTATTTTTAATTCAATTGAAATTTAAAAAGAGATAACAATTTTTAACATAAATGTTAACACTTTATATAACTATTATTAAAACTACAATGAACATTTACTATATATCAAATCTCTAGAATCCATTTATTATTCATTACTCATAATTAAATTTAAATTTTGGAAAAGAAAGGGGGGATGAAGATCTGAACTTCTGACGGATTGTGGATGACTTGTTTATGGTAGGATTGGTAAGAACTAGGGCTTATAGAAATGCATCAAGCATTGGGCACCATGGAGGGGCGCAAGGGAGGGAGTGCAACTCCCTCATAGAGTCAGGTAGTCTCCATGAATGGCAAGAAACCGCCGGAGGTTGAAAAAGGTTTTTCAGGAGGATGGAAACGGAATAATGATAGCACACATGAGCATAATAATAAAAGGGAGCAATATCGAAAAGAAGAAGGAGAAGGGAACAAGAATCAAAAAGCAGAAAACAAAAAACGGAATGGTCCATGTAAGCCTAAGGCCGCCATCACACCTAGTGTGGTGTTAAGTGATCCAGCATTGCAGGCGCATAGGGATCAAATGTCGACTTACGCCATCATTTGTAAATTCATGGGGTTATGGCCAATAGAGGAAGCGCTACATGCATGGATTAAATATCACTGGAAAACTAAAGGGGAGATAGCCCTACACCTAGGATCAAAGGGTTTCTTCACTATAGTCCTCACTAATATTGAGGATAAAGACCGGGCGTTTGAAGGAGGGCCCTACTTCTATGTAGCTGTAGGCCTCTATATGTGGCCTTGGGTGATGAATTTTGTCCCGGAGTGCAAGACTTTCACTGCGGTCTCGGTTTGGGTAAGACTCTACTCCTTACCTCTAGATTACTGGCAACCAGAATCTTTATCAACAATAGGAAATAAATTCGATTGTTTTGTTAAAATTTATGAGGCAACTAGAAAGGGAAAGTACACCTCCTTTCCCATATATGTGTGGAGATGGATCTATTTGGAGGTCTATCGGATGAAGTGATCCTGGAAGTTTTTTATGAAGAATGGGTACAAGCAGTGGATTATGAACATATTCCTTTCAGATGTCACAAATGCCATGAACATGGACATCTTTTCAGGGACTGCGCTGTCAACATCACGGAAAAAAGAAGTAAAGCCATAGTAGGGAAAGAAACTGAGAGCTTTCACAAGGTGGGAAATAGAGGTAAAGTAGGGAAAAGGTCACAAAAAAAACCACAACGAGGAAAAGCAGACAAGCCAGAATAGGTAAAAGATACTAGAATTAGAAGAGGAGTTAGCGAAGGTAAATTAGGACATGGACGACAACCCAGGGGAGAAGCATGAAGGAGAAAATATTGAAGAGACACGGGATATCAACCAACAAAAGGAGACTATGATGAGTAACATGGATATTGAAAGGGAACAAGAAATGACACCGAGTGAGGTCAAAATGGAAGATCATGAGCTGCTAGATATTCTTGAAAAAGAACATCTAGATCTAGAAAAATTCCTGAAATAGGGCACAACGGAAGCTATGGATTCATTACCTCAAGAGGAGTTTAATAGAGTGCAACAATTGTTTCTATGGAGAACTCATAAAGGACTGGGAGGTAAAGGAAGCCTTGAGAGACAGGACAATGAAGGGGTGAAAACCTTGAAAACCACATCAGGACTTGCTCCTAGAAACCCAGGAAGGAAAAGAGGTAGAAAGAAACAAAATGAGTTACTGATAGAATCTGGAAAACTGATGATAGATTCAGGTAATATGAGATATCTAACTAGCTACTCCTTTACAAATCTTTCCTAATGAAGCTTACATATTGGAATATTAGAGGTCTAGGAAGTAAAATGAAGCAAAGGAATCTAAATAATAGAATGAAAGAAGAAACTCCAGATATGATTTTCATCCACGAAACTAAATGTTCAATTCAAAAAATAAGAGAAGTACACAACAAATGGCTTGATAGATATGAATTTCTACAAGTCAAAGCGAACAAAACAGTAGGAGGCATTGTCACACTTTGGAATCCTCAAAGAAAAGGCATAGTGGATGCTGAAGCATCCGGGAATTATTTATCAGTGGTTATTTAGCCCATGGGGGATAGGGAATCTTATCTAATCACAAACTTTTATGGTCCATAGAAACCTAACGACAAACTCACATTGATTAATTCTCTAGATAATGTGTTAGGTCCCTATACTACAAGTGTAACCCCTTATGGTTATTAGTACAAACCACTTATTATATTGATGTACCCATGTAGTGCTCGTATTGTTACTATTGTGCCCCATAGAAGCCCACTATCGTTATTATTGTGCCCTTGCATTATTATTGTTATCTCGGCTCTAATTATGTTATGACCCCTTAGACTCCTATATATAGAAAGGAGGTATTTTCATTTGTATCATCTAAGAATTTTTCATTTACGTAATGTAAAGGAAGTTGCCCCCTCGAAGAGGCTGAATTCTAAGGTGTTGATCTATCTTTTCTATCTTTTCTTGATCTGGTTTCATAACATTTGGTATCAGAGCTTTGGATTCTAGGGTTTCGCTGCTCTAAACAGGTCATCATGGCAATTTTGCTATAATTTTTTTCTCCAACGTTTTTCATAAGCTAAAAAAAAAAATCCATTTGAGAAGACATCGCGGTGAATCTCAGGTTCGAATTTCAGAGCGTTTTGCACTATATTTGCGGAGATATGATCTAAGGAAGTTGTTCTTTTTGCAGACTCCTCAATTACATTCCAAACAGGTGACCGGGGGAAAATCGTCATAACTTTTTTTCTGAGCATTGGATTGAAATTTCGTAAGAAGGTGCATAAAGAGGATGGACTATAGTTTCTTGTATATATTTTTTAGAGCCAAAAGACGAAGCAGGGACACGTGACACATCACACAAGTTAGCCCTACTGAACTAGTCCATAATCAGGTCACTGTGGGAGATTTCGCATAACTCTTCCTTGGAGAATCCAATTTGGATCAGACTAGTGGCATTGTAAAGAGGAACAGAGGACTACTACAGGTCACAATTTCAGAACTAGATGATTTGAATGTACAGAGATACATTACAGGCAATATTGAGCTCCTACAAAGTGAAAAAAGGTGTGTAGATTCTTTTAAATTTTTCTTAAGATTGGTTTGAAATTAATTTTGAAGGAATTCAAAGTGCATAGTAGAGCATTATTATCGGTAACTAATTCCCTGAGGAAAGAAAATGCAAACACCTAGTAAGGAACCTGAAAGCTCTAGCATGACTGATGAAGAAGAGGAAGAAATGCTACATGATATATCAAAATTACAAGAACAAGTGCAACAAGTGTCACTTGCACAAAAAGCAACAGAATCTAAGATGGATAGTTTAAGGAAAGATGTAGAAGCTAAGATGGATGGTTTAAAGAAAGGTTTAGAAGCTAAGATCGATTATTTAAAGAAGGGCATAGAAGCTAAGATGGATGACATGGAGGTTAAGATGAATGGCATGGACGGTAAGATGAATGGCATGGATGCTAAAATTGATGGCATGGATGATAAGATGGAAGAAATGACAATAAATATGAATAAGTTGCTACAAGGAATGGTCACTAATGGTGAAAAGGTACTAAACGAGACTCATGATGAGAATAAAAGAAATGTTAATCATGATTCCATAGACTCTAATGTTGGATTGAAGACCCACCATATTCCAAAAATCGATATGAGGAAGTTTGATGGAAAGGATCCCGCAACATGGATATTACAGATGGAGCAATTTTTTGATCTCAATAATGTGCAAAACACACAAAAGGTATGTATGGAAACTTTATATTTGGAACCAAATCATTTTGTATGGTATCAATGGCTCTGCTCTCATAAACAATTTATCACTTGGGAAATTTTTACAGAAGAATTGATGGCATATTATGAGGATAGAAAAAGCAACACTTTTTTTAGCAAATTGATAAGTCTCAAGCAAAAGGGTTCAATAATGGAGCACATTGAGGAGTTCCAAAAATTGAACATAAGGGTAAAAGATATTCCAGAGGAGCATAGGATTGATGTGTTCATAGGGTCTTTAAAGGATAATATCCAACATGATATTCGCCTTTGGGAACCTGATTCATTAGAGAAGGCATTAAAGTTAGCAAGAAAAATGGAAAGCAAAATTATGGCAACCAAGAAGAATACAACTTACAACTATAAATATGGAAGTGTTGTCCCTAGTCTTCCACAACGTATAAGGTTGACACCACAACAATTGGAAGAAAAAAGAGCAAAAGGGATTTGTTACAATTGTGATAGCAAATACACTAAAGGTCATAAGTGTGCTCAGAAGAAATTATTCTACATATATTGTGAAGAGGAAGAAGAAAAGGATCCAGAAACATCAAAAGAAGAGGATATATGCCAGAACCCCACATCGAAAAAGAAGAAATGAATCCAACCATATCTTGTAATTCATTTGTCGAAATTACCACTCCTCAAACTATCAATATAGAAGGACATATCAAGAAGAAAGATGTTCAAGAAGTGAAAGATCACATCAAGCATCAAGAAATGAATCCGACCATATCTTGTAAAGGATTGGAAGAAATTACCACTCCTCAAACTCTAGAGATAGAAGGATATATAAAGAAGAAAAAGGTTCAAGCAGTGAAAGATCACATCGAGTATCAACAACAAGTTCTCCAAATTTTAAAGGATAATGCCACTTCAGTGCAAAATCAAACAAAACAAAAGGTAGATCAACATAGTAGTGAAAAATGTTTTGATGTTGGTGATTGAGTATTTTACTGCTACATCTCAAGAAAGCTATTTATGAGAAGGAAATGTTGGCAATACTACACGCACTTAAAAAATGGCGACCTTAGTGAATGGGAAGACTCTTCAAGGATGAGGATGTGGAAGCATTATTTTCTGTTATTTCTATCATCAAATCAGATTGGATAATGAAGCAAGCAATGAATGGAGGAAGGATGAAGAAGTATGGCCACTTATTCAAAAGTTGCAAAAGATCCCAATTTAAACAATATTACCAGAAATTGAAGAGGAAGGGAAAATCATATTGGCACCTAGAGCAATCATCGAAACAAGAACCCGACAACTACGAAATCGATCAATCTCAGAGTATCTCATCAAGTGCAAGAACTTACCCGCTGAAGATTCCACATGGGAGGACAAGAATTTTATAGAGAAGCATCAAGAACTACTCAAGCGTTGAGGACAACACTTTTTGAAGGAGAGGGGCATGTTAGGCCCTATAATACTAGTGTAACCCTTATTGTTATTAGTACAAACCACTTATTATATTGATGTACCCATGTAGTGCCCATATTGTTACTATTGTGCCCCATAGAAGCCCACTATTGTTATTATTGTGCCCTTACATTATTATTGTTATGTCGGCTCTGATTATTTATGACCCCTTAGAATCCTATATATAGAAAGGAGGTCTTTTCATTTGTATCATCCAAGAATTGTTCATTTATGTAATGTAAATGAGGTTGCCCCCTCAAAGAGGATGAATTCTAAGGTGTTGATCTATCTTTTCGATCTTTTCTTGAGACGGTTTCATAATAGAATCTAAGAGATAGATATTCAGAAGTACCTTGGATTCTAGGGGTGGACTTTAAGATGATTAAATCCCTGTCAGAAAAAAAGGGAGGAACCAGAACTCCAGGTAGAGACTCTATAGATTTTCATATTTTTATAAACAACATGAAGTTAGTTGACATAACAACAAGTAATGGCCTCTTTACATGGAACGAAAAAAGGGGAGGAGAGGCTCAAGTAGCCCCAAAGCTTGACAGATTCTTTATCTTTGAAGACCTTATGCTCGCAGGCATTTATATGTCAGTAAGGATTCTCTCCTTTGGTGGGTTGAACCATTGGCCTATTCAACTTGAGGTGATTGGCATAGGTACCCCTAAAAACAAACCTTTTTAGTTTGATAGTATCTAGCTCACCCATCTACACTTCATTAACAACATTGAAAAATTGTGGAGAGGAAATCTACAAATCCAGGGGACAAGAATGTTTATACTACACAAAAGATTGAAACATATCAAACTTAGTCTCAAACATTGGAATAAGAACAAGTTTGGAAATATTTTTGAAGCTAAAAAAGTTGTTGAAAGGAAAATACAGGAAATTAACCAAAACCTAATCACTGAAGGCTTTGACAGGGAAAGAAATGAACAAGCTAACTGTAGGTTTTAACCCTATACAGAAATTACCTGTATACAAATTATGAATCACAGGAAAAATAAAAAATGCGGGAGCATAACACATAAAACACATATACACATAGATTTCCCACTGGATCTCAAAACCGAGACTACCAGCTTGATTTTCCATTATATTCATTTCAATGTTACAATAAATATTTATACATGCCGAAGCATCCAATACCATGGACCGAAAACCATCGCGTCCAAAACCATGCACTGAAAACCATAGGTAGGTTCGCCCAACCTAATATAGGGTCCAAAAAAAAATTTCTCGGGGTGCTGCCCCGAACCTCGTAGAGGGGGGATACCCGCCCCCCTCAAACCACCCGGACAAGGGGGGCTGCCGCCCCCCCTGTGACCCCCC